>CAKAKR010042827.1:0-10247 GCA_916700685.1 Adelosebastes latens | reverse complement strand
AACGTCCACTGTACATTCACTAGATATTCTCAGAGCTAAACTAACTCTTCTGCAGTGTGGAGTGTGCACGCATGCACGTGAGAGTGGAGCGAAAGAGCAAGAATGAGCGTGGTGTGTGAGTGAAGGCAGGCAGAGGAGCCGAGTACAGCAGAGACTCCGGCCCTGGAGACCACGGCCAACACTGTTTAACAGACGGGCTTCACTAGATACAACTTTGTGGTTTTGGTGCTTCCGTGTAGTTTGTGTTGGAGTCTGAGTCTGAACAGTGTAGCCACACACGAGCGTGCATGGGACACCGACCCGCAATGATTTATACGTGTAAGAAGTTACAAACAGTCCCTTTAAATGTTACTTTAAATGTCCCAGGTGTGACATGGGGAAAGGCTTGAAAGAACCACCGACTTCTAATATATATATATATATATATATATATATATATATATATAATATACAGCAGCAGACATACAGTAATCAAAGTGGATGAAAGACCAAACAGACGTGCAGTTGGATCCTTTTTCTTCCGTTTATTGAACTTTCATTACATCGTGTAAAAACACTGGAGTTGACGACTGCAGCTCTTCTCTCTCATAGCAGCAAGGTATGTAAATCAGATCAGGTTATTCTGCCAGACAATAAATAATCTGCCTCTTTGGATGATGTCAATGTTTAAAAAAACAACAGATAAAAGCTGCAGCATTAAATTTTATTTTACACAACCTGTAAACATATACATATATATATATATATATTTACTTATATATATATATACACATATATCTTTACGTGAATTACTTTGCCTATATTTATAAAAATACAACAGTAGTTTGTAAAATAGATTTGAAGTAAAATATTGAGAATTAGCAATGAGTCCATCAAATGCGACCAATAACAGAACCAACAGCTGGAATGCAGTTCGTTTTCTGAGCTCATTCTGAATGGCGTCACATGGAGTCGTGTTTGTCTTCATCTCTGCTGAGTGACTGCTCTCAGATCAGTCTCCCGCCATGACTCGGTTTCCCAATATCACAACACACAGATGGGGAGGGGGTGAGGGGGGGCATGTGATATTACAGGCAAAAGTCTGTAAAAAGACTACAAAAGTCACAGTACAATAAAAATATATGTAGCTATATAGTACAAACAGGCACACGCGCCGACTGTTCAGCTAATCTGGATACTGTGTTTGTACAAACGGTACATTTAAGAACTAGAAAAAAGAGGTCTGTAGCACCTTAAGGAGCTTTAGAAGTATGTTAGCAGCTTGATCCAATACCAAAAATATATATTGCAGTATTGCAGTGTTTCTTACATACACATTCAATAAAGTTCACTGGTACCACTGAAGCTTATAAAGAACATTGCTGAAGGTCTGTGCCTCTCACTGAAGAGCGTCTCCGGTCACACGGCGGCGGGACACGTTCGGTTATTCTCAGGACACTTTAGATTTAATGAACTTAATCGGATACCAGACTTCAGATCTGGATCTACTTTCTTCTAGATCTATGTGTTTGATCCATAGTTTATTGCTTTTAATCTCCCCACATCAGATCCCTGGATTCTGTCATACAGTCCATATGAGTTAAAGGTCCCATATCGTGCTCATTTACAGGTTCATACTTGTATTTTGGGTTTCTACTAGAACATGTTTACATGCTGTAATGTTCAAAAAACCCTTTATTTTCCTCGTACTGTCTGCCTGAATATACCTGTATTTACTCTCTGTCTGAAACGCTCCTTTTTAGCACATTTCAACGGAATTGCAACAGAATTATGTTGCTAGGCAACAGTTTGGGTCCATGTTTACTTCCTGTCAGCTGATGTTATTTACATACACTGCAACAAGAAATAAACTGGGACACATTTAGAAAGTTTACGTTTAAAACCGTGTAATGGTCTAAATATTGTATATTTGTGACATCACAAATGGACAGAAATCCTAACGGCTAGTTTCAAACGCGCAATTTCTGAATACGGTCTGTGTGTATATCTCAGTATTTTGAGCGTTTTGATAGTTTAACAGTATTTATACAGCACTTAAACCTGCTTTATTATGTAAAAGACATGAAAATCTCACTTTTTACAATATGGGACCTTTAAACATTAAGTTAAAACTGAAGTTCGCTGATTGGAAAATTTGTTTTCATCTAACAACTTTCAGGCAGAAGCCACTAAGAGATCAAGTTTTCATAATGTCACACTGAGGTCAAAGGATGATAGAAGAGGAGTTATTGAACATACAGTATATCTTCTTTGTCCCCATGAAAAGATGATATAATTTAGTATTATATAACTATCCATTTCAGCTTCATTATTGCTTGTGCTCTCACCTAAACCAGCGGGTTGAATAGTCAAAGAAGGCCTTCTGAAAAAGGCGAGGCCAACATGAATCTGTGTTTTAAGGTACATTGTTAAAAGACCCCTCAATGAGATACACAGAACACTTGTGCAAGTAAAGCAAAAAAAAAAATGACACTTTGATAGGAAAAAACACTGTCAACATTGTACCTGTAAAAATAAAACATTTTATATTGTATTTACATTGTTATTGTTCTCTAAAAGAGCTAAATATATCATCTATACATTTGTAATAAAGGTTTTAAACAAAAAGGTATTGGAGGAAATAAAGGCATTCAATTTACAAAAAGTGCTATGATTACAAAAAAAAAAAAAGCGGCTTGCTAACATCTCTTGTAAAAACCTTCACAAGATACAGATATAGCAAACTTCCATAAATGCTTTGAAACATTAAAACATTCAACTCTACATTTCACATAATAACCCAGAAAAAACACGTTCATGTCTCATCAAGTCCTGTCATTCAGAGAGGGGAACTTAACACTTCTAGTTCATCATCATTTTTGAATTTTCAGAGCAACAAAAACAATATGAATATGTGAGGTAAATGATAACACTATTGGGTTCGATATGCATCAAACATTTCATGGAACTAAGATGCACCGTCTGTTAAAGGTGAAGGCTGTCAAGTTCACATTTGTGCCACATAGTGTGCAGTCCGATGTCTGTAAATGATGTCTGTTCTACAGATGAAATATGGAACCTTTGTTTTATGAAATCATATAAATGTGTGACTCGTCCTCCTACAGTTACGGTGTTGTAGGGCTGGCTATTTTCAATATGAGTCAGTATGAGACCAGAGTTTTGATACCAAAACAATATAGAAACCACGTTTTTCTACAAAACCTTATTTTCATTTTACAAAAGAAGCTGTTGATGAAATGTTGAGCATGAATGTCATTCTTGACCTTAGGAACGGTAGTTTAACTAAATACTGAAGGTCCACTAACTACATTTTGTGTCGCCCTTTAAACATCTCACATACTTCGTCAGCAAATTGGGTTTTTATGGAGTTTGTTCACTTGTCGTCGTCATCATCATCATGACCAAATATGGTCATCACGTGATACATTTTAAATGCCAAATGTCGTCCAAACATGCGCAGTCGAACAAGAACTTTGTAAAAGTAAAATGCAGAAGGTAACCGAGTTATGAGTGTGCAGAGGAGCTGTGTGTTTGCTCTCAAGCTTTTAATCAAAAATTTAGATTTCAATCAGGAACTATCATCTCTAAAAGAAGAAGTGGATCTGACCGCACCTTTCATGTCAGCTTTCAGTACAGATGTTGGTATTCAGTGCTACGCAGACATTTCAGGCGATACCCAGCCTGACTCTGCTGGCTAAGTGATTGCTAGCACTACCGCTAACTGTATAAAAAAACAAGACTATAGTCATAAACCCAGAACTGGCACAACACGTTCTCACTACCAACTCGTCAAATACCGCCACTCGGTCAGTGCTGCTGACACACGGGGCACCTCTTACTTTACTTTTGGGGACCTGTCAGGGACGGCGTGTCAATATACGCTCGCTACATGCATAGTGTCCTTTCGAAATAATGTTCTGTTTTCACAGGAAGTTAGGTTTAGGCAACACAACCACTTAGTTAGGAAACAGTCACTCACAGGACTAAAGCCTGGGACACAACAGGAATGTCAGGAGCACCTGGCGGGTGCGTGGCGTGGTGGCTGCGTGATTCACGCGTCAGGCGTTCACACCAGCTGCATTTCAGCTGCGTGTCAGCTGTGTTTCTGATGCTGCAGCTGCTGCTGTCAGCCCTTTCTTTCTACATAGAGTTTGCCTTTTAATGGCCATTTCATTTCATTATAAATATAATTTATATTCATTTTAGACACAGAAAGGTTAAGAAACGTGTGGTAATTTGTAAATAATAGTAATAATCCACAATTAAAACTCCGTACTAAATTCATTCATGGAGCTCTCCAAGTCACTGCATGTTCTAGAACACTGTCCGGCACATATTTCAGAATAAAAGCCTCGTGTTAACAAATGAAGGAATTCTGTCCATAGAAAAAAACGCTTGAGGGCTTTTATTTTGAAATGAAAGCAGGAAGTATTGATTTAAAAATAAGTCTTTACTTTTTTTCATCTCCGTAACATATTCTACAGATAGACATTGAAACTGTAGTAATGTAGCTGGTATGATGTCAATATACAGTCAATAGATCACCTTCACTGTCTGCGACATATTCTACAGATGTCTAGACATCGAAACTGTAGTAATGTAGCTGATATGATGTCAATATACAGTCAATAGATCACTTTCACTGTCTGTTGTTGCTGCTGTGAACCGCGCGCGGCACGCGTCAAAAATAGGCGAGACCTCTATTCTCTAGAACAGACGCAGCTGAGACGCTCACGCGGGCAGTGTGGCTGCTCTAACCTGTTAACATGGACGCTGAAATAAAAAACAACAGATAACGTAGCAACCACGCGTTCCTGACGTTCCTGGTGTGTTCCAGGCTTTATGATACCAACGAGTCATGTGACAAAATAAGTTAATGTTACTTTTAGTTTCACAGTGACCGAATCACAGAGTGACGTACGGGGTGCTGAGGTCACAAATGAGGATAACCCAAACTAAGCAACTTCCAAGAAACGGCTAGTGCTAACTGTACTTCACTATGATTCCGTTAGCATTTTGTAAAATAGCTCTTGAACCTCCATGTTCCACTCATTGTAGGCCCACTCATTCTCACGGATTATATTCTGGATCTGCTTGTTGCAACACGCCATTGAAGGTGTATCATGTTTACACATTATATTTAATATTTAAACCCAAGACTCCATGTTTCTAATGGCCCTCCAGAAAGTCTACATGTCTTGTGCATCATTCCAGCAGGTATCTTTGGAAACGTTGGCATCGAGTGAAGGGCGATGTTAGCGGATGTTACTGTCATGGTGGGAAACATATAAAAATATGATCTGCATCTTTTCCAACGCAGCCGTTATTTGTGCCATTTTTTTCACATTTCCTCATTTAAACAGCAAACAGCTGAAACGTATTGCATGAAAAATAAGGCATAACTTCTGTTTACAACATATTATCTGAATGTGACTGTGTCCATACTGACGACTGACTTCATGTTGGAAGAAGACGTGGTGAAAATATGCATTTGTGTCTGTGTGGACTGATTCAGGCACTGACGGTCCATCTGAGATGACCTGCAGCTATACTGTGCATTGATTCTCTTCACTACTCATCATGACCAAACATCCACCTGTTTCATTAGCAGGATATTAATGCTGGCTGGAGCCTCGCTATACATACAGCTTTGACTTTGCTCTAAATCTCTCATTATCAGAAGCCTCAGATGATGCTGAGGAGGACTCCTCTGGATGGTTCGGTTGGAGGAGGAAATCCCAACTGACTGCAGAAAAATAGCAAAAATCCCCTCTCAAGAATTGAAATGATAAGAATCACAGATATGTCCACACCAAAACAGCATGTCCTTTAACAAAGATGGATTGTATTTCAATTTTGCCTGTATTAAATTAAAGATGTAGTTGAGCTAACACATGTTCCCGTCCTTCAAGTGGTATGAAGATAGTTTTGGTTTGACGTGTCCAGGTTTTGAGACTTCTACCAGAACAATGCTGCTAAATACTATTTGCTTTGTGGAGCATCCAAACTTCAACAGCAACATGTTTTTTTTTTTTTGGTAACAATGTCCCCAGTGACTGGAGACAGTCCACAGGACAGAGCGCTGATAACGATGACAGTTTTATAAATAAAATCTGTTTATGATATAACGATTATCCAATATGTTAGTGTTGGGTCATTTTTCCAAAGCTATCGCCAGGCAAGACTGCTGATATTCTTCTATTCTGAAAAAAACCCAGATCACATTCAAAGACATTTTTATCATATATTGTGGATCTTTTTAAAATTCTTGCTTCCTACAATCTCTGTGCGAGGCTACAGGTGTGGTTAAGGTGAGGGAGAGATCGTGGAATCCTGCAGGCTACAGGCCCATCCAGCGACTGGACCAGCCCATCCTTACAGGGCACACTACTGCCTGCATCGGCGCTGGATATAACATGTGAGATGTGAAATCATCCAACACGGACACAGTCCCTATTCTAATTCCTTTCTAATAAGACTAACTTGTTCAGTGCTTTGAGTACCTTTGACCTCCATCGTATCAAACCATCTGCCTACAGTAGGTAGATACAGCACTACTGCTGGGAAAACACATTACTGTGATCCGTCAGTGAGCCTCGGGACGTGTTTCACTGTTCCCAGAGCATCTCAAACTTTCTCCCAACATGTTCAGCTGCATTTGAAGTTTTTAAACATTTCAGTTCAAGGATGAAGAAGGTGAACAACTCTCCCCCTTAAAGCTAAAAACTACAGTACTGCGAGACTCTTTCACTCAAATGATCCAAAGCTGTATGGCATTAATGCGTTCATATTCCTGTGCTGTTAGCTTGAATATCAACACTTTCATCTTAAAAAGATCAAGCACTAAAGGTTTGACTGTAATGTTCCGTTACATCTAATTTACCTTTCGAACATGAAAAATAATGATGTGCAAGTAAAGTAGCATTGGAAGCTAATGTATATGTGGACAGCCCACTTTTCATTGATTTTAAAGGGGACGTATCGTGCTCATTTCCAGGTTCATTCTTGTATTTTGGGTTTCTACTAGAACATGTTTACATGCTTTAATGATCAAAAAACACATTATTATTATTCTCCTCCTGTCTGTCTGAATATACCTGTATTCACCGTCTGTCTGAAACGCTCCGTTTTAGCGCCTGTCTCTTTAAAGGTCCCATATTGTAAAAAGTGAGATTTTCATGTCTTTTATATTATAAAGCATGTTTAAGTGATATATAAATACTGTGAAAGTATCAAAACACTCAATCCATGGATAAATACACACAGCCCGTATTCAGAAACTGAGCTTTTGAAACAAGCCGTTAGGATTTCTGTCCATTGTGATGTCACAAATATTTAGACAATTTCGCAGTTTTAAACTTAAACATTTGAAATGTGTCCCAGTTTATTTCCTGTTGCAGTGTACGTGAATAACATCAGCTGACAGGATGTGTTAAAATGCGCTAAAACGGAGTGTTTCAGACAGAAAGTTAATACAGGCATATTCAGACAGACAGTATGAGAAAAATAATGTGTTTTTTTAACATTAAAGCATGTAAACATGTTCTAGTAGAAATCCAAAATACAAGCATGAACCTGAAAATGAGTATGATATGAGACCTTTAAGAGTCCAGTCTGCTCTGATTGGCTGGAGAGAAACGTATGGTGTGTGACATAAGAAGGGGAGCCACATTTGATTGGCTTGTTGAATCACATGTTTTCTGATCTAAACAGCCCACAATAAACTGACTGGTCGTCTTATTTCACAGTTTGCGGGTTGGTAAGAACTCCAGATCCCTAAATGGATGAACACAACCACGTCCCCTTTAAGACACAGATGAACGTTAGGATTCAAAGGTCACGATATGACGTTCTATTATTGCAAGTTGGAATATGTAAATACCATTGTCCAGCAGTAAGCATATGGTTTTCATAAGTTTTCATTAAAGAGCAATTACACTCAATCTCTGTTCACATTTGCATGAAAACTGGAATACTAGCAACTACTTCCTTTGTACTCGTAATAAGCATTTCAGTTATTGTGTGAACAGTTTCAGCTCCGTCATGTTTTTAGCTTTCAGAGAGTTCAGTAAAGTCACAAGTTAAATCTTTTTTTTTTATCATTTAGAGTCTATTATTATCATTTAGGTGTCCTGTTAACATTCTGAATATCTGTTTCACCTCCCACTACGTCGGCTAAATGAGCAAATAGCAGCAAAATTAGGCAGTTTCACAAAATGTACTATTGAGGAGGTCTACATTGTACAACACTGGATGAGAAAAACGTGAATAGGCTTTATACTTCTATTCAGGGATGGGCAGTATTTATGAGAAATGTATTTAAAATATGCTTTTGAAAAAATATATTGTATTGCATTCTGTAATTTGTACTTGATGGACTTGATAGCAACGGTTTTGTATTTTATATTTAAACAGTTTTTAATTTTAAAAATACTGAAAATACCGTGTGTGTGATGACATCACATATATGCAAACTACAGAAGATAGTGTGTCCGGTAATGTGCTCCAGGCTTGTTGGAGAGACATGAGAATGGGGCGTAAGGTGGGTGAAACATGTCATTTCGTACTTGTAGGGATAGTAGAGCAAAAAAAAACGTGACAGTTTATGCCGTTGTATTCGAGGTAGGCATTAGTCCCTTTTACCATTTTCACATCTTTGTTACAATGGTAAACCAACACAGCGAGCTGTCCTCAGAGCTAACGGAAGCTTTTCATAAACTTTCATCAGCTGATTTTATACGTGCAAAAAGAGGATAGCCTCAAATAGAGAATTGAGATCTATAATAAACACTTTAGAACATGTAACTTTAAGTTTAATGCACGCACGTGTTGGGCAGCACCGTCATTAAGAGGTAGACATTATGTGTGACATAATGGTTGTTGCGTTGTCTATTTAACTGGGGCTGTCGTATGATTTATACACACACACTTGTATCAATTGGGATATTTTTTTGCATTTAGCTGTTAGCAAGCAAAGCAGGTAAACGGATTCAGCGAGCAGAGTAACATGTGAGAGAGTACGGGGAGAAGCTGACAGAAAATACTAGAAAAGATTGAGGAGATCTGAGCTCACCTAAACCTGCATGTTTAGGAAATTATATTAAAAAAAAAATCAAATAGAGCGATAGCAGCGGCTCCATGTTTTCTAGACATTTCTTGTAACATTTTGAAAAGTGTACTTTGGTGCCAGATAAAACAGTTTATTCGCTGAAATATCTTCTAAATATTTTAAAGTCCTCTCCGTGGAGTACAGACAGCTTGTCGGGCTCTCTGCTGAAGAAGACAAGTGTTCCTCTAACCGTCTCACAAGATCTAAAGAACTTCACTCATTGCACTTTGTAGTGTAATGTTTGTTGATATGTATTCTAATATTATATGGACTATGTGTGTACTGCAGCTATAATGTGAAGTCCAGACCTTTGACTGGGACGATATCATGGATTTAAATAGTTTAAAGGTCCCATATCGTGCTCATTTTCAGGTTCTTACTTGTATTTTGTGTTTCTACTAGAACATACAAACCCTTTATTTTCCTCATACTGTCTGCCTGAATATACCTGTATTTAATCTGTGTCTGAAACGCTCCGTTTTAGTGCATTTCAATGGAATTGCGTTGCTAGGCAACAGTTTGGGTCCATGTTTACTTCCTGTCAGCTGATGTTATTCACAACCACTGCAACAGGAAATAAACTGGGACACATTTAGAATGTTTACGTTTAAAACCGTGTAATGGTCTAAATATTGTATATTTGTGACATCACAAATGGACAGAAATCCTAACGGTTTGTTTCAAACAAAACAATTTCTGAAAACGGGCTGTGTGTGTTTCTACGTATATTGACAATTTGATAGTTTAACAGTATTTATAAAGCACTTAAACCTGCTTTATGATATAAGAGACATGAAAATCTCACTTTTTAACAATATGGGACCTTTAATATTCTATAATAACCTCATGATCAGTAGAGTCCGTGTGCTGGTGAATGAATAGATCAGAGAGGCCTACGTGGGGAAATGTGTTTTAGTATTTTTAAAATACAAAATACCGGAGTTCATTTTGATTGCGAACTGCTGTATTTTGTAATTTAATTTGATAGGGAGGCTGGAATATTTATAATAATATATAAACAGTGCCCCTTTTGTCATATTTGCTAATAATCTGGCTAATTTCAATTAGAATGTGCACATTGTAAAAAATGATGCTTTCTTTAAATATTAAATTTAAAGTTAAAATTAAATTGGAATAC
>CAKAKR010042825.1:0-41240 GCA_916700685.1 Adelosebastes latens | reverse complement strand
CTAAAGCATACCCTGCTTTATGGTCTATTTGACTCTAAATGGGACCATAATTTACTAAATGAACATCATGCTGTATTGGAGAAGACTTGAAACTAGCGGTTGAGACCATAAACTCATGTTTACAATGTTTACTGAGGTAATGAATCAAGTGAGAAGTAGGCTCATTTTCTCATAGACTTCTATACAATCCGACTTCTATTTGCACACATGCTTAAAATACATTATATTAATGTCTCTCTTTGTCATCACAAAGTACATTATAATTAACACTTCCATGTGAAGAGTCTGATTTGAGTGTCACCAGGGTAGTTCTTTCTTCAGCATGCGGTCAATCACATATATTGAATGTCTTCCTCCAGAAATAGACAGTTATAATTGCATGAGATTAAAACTGCCGGTGATCTAGACAATTAGGCTGTTGCAAATTGTGTTTGTTATTATAGTCCAGGTTGAATGGTGCTTCAGGTTTGACACTCACTGCAGACCGTTTCATAATACTGATGGACAATTTAAGCCTCCATCCTTCTTGCTGTGAGAGTCTTTCCATACACAAACACACACACACACACACACACACACACACACACACACACACACAGGGGCAGATTGCTCCACTTGTCTCGCTCCCTTGATTTATTTGAACTTTCTGCTTTCTGCTTTCAATTTCCAACAGTGTCACTTCAATATATAACCAATTTCTTGGTGCAGCCCCCCATGGACGATTACCCTTTGCACTCTAAGTGAATTTCTGCACCTCTAAATCATCAGCATACATATGGAAAAAAGGCTTAATGCTAATCTGTTCTTTGACCTACATTTGGCTTTGTCCCCTCCAGCACTTGGACAATTTAAATGCTCCTGTTTTGATATTTACAGCAAATCTCACAATTATCTATGATGCAAAAATGAAAGGGCTTTATGTGTGAAGTTCAGTGATATTAGCGTGTTTGTGTCGTGCAACATCAAATTGAGATTTTTTTTTTTACAATTGGTAACACGCATTTCTTAATAGCGGGTTAATTTTTTTCAAAACTTCACACAGTGAGCACAAGAGAAGTCACTAGGCCTATGGACTGACCTACAGCATTTAACAAACACAGACTTTTCAACCAGAAGTTACGTTGGTGACGTGTTTTCCGTACTTATGTGTTGTTGTTTACCTACGTATTTTACTTAGTTTACATACTTATTTTAAACCCAACCATGATGTTTTTCCAAAACCTAAGTGGTTTTGTTGCCTAAACATAACCGCGACCGTTTCACTGTAACGATGTGGCGTATAAATGACACGCGAAAAGCTGTTTCACAACGTTAGCGCATTTTAGGCTTTTCGCGTGTCATTTATACGCCATGGTGTCATGACACGCAGAATGTCCTTAAAATGTCGTGCTATTTATACGCCTTCCCATGAGATCAGGTTGAGCAACCGGGGAATGTCCATAGAATTGTCACTGGCTGCCAGCGGTCGAAGGGTAAGAAGTAATTCACGGCTGTAGGTAATCCTCCATCATGAAGTCCGCTGGCATATCAGTTGAAAAGAGTTCAAAGTGCAGCAAAGACTCCCAAGTAGACTCCCCTCACGATTAAAAACACTTTCACATAAACTCCAAGGCGATGAGAGTTCAAATGTTAGAAGGTGCACACAGAAAAACTTTCAGTAAAACAAATAAACTGCTCTCGGGTTACACAAGTAGTTTGAGTGCCCTGTGCCAATGCTATCTGTCCGTCATCTGTAATCATGTCTTCCACAGTCCTGGAACTACAGCAACCAGAGATGTGATGCAGTGCTGGAACGAAGCTTAATTTATTTGGTGAACAACGATTGTTTTCTTAATTTTGTTCAATAGTATATAATACTACTATACTATAATAATTGCATTATTTCTGATCCCCCCCCATGCCATCCTGATGAAAATGCCCATATGGTGCGTGCATATTAGTGCATACAAGGGTCACAGTTTTGGGGTTTGAAAATATGGTCATCCTAGACACTATCAGTCTTTCGTCCATTGATTTGCACGGTATCTTGCGACGCATCAAATAAAAGTTAAAGCTAATTCAACTCTGGCAGCGGGCAGGTGTGTGTGCGTGAGACTAGCACGACCGGACGACAGTTTCACGGGACTGCGCCTGTTTGTCGCGTCATCTATCAGTTGACCTTAATCTCTCGAAGTTCCTTACTTTTTCCAAATATTTTTTTGACATTCTACAGATGTCTAGACATTGAAACTGCAGTAATGTTGCTGGTATGATGTCAATATACTGTCGTAAGTTAATTTTCACTGTGTATTTTTTACTGTGAACCGTTATTATTATCATTACATGACATGCTAAAAGACTTTTCACAACGTTAACTCCTTGGGGTGTAAATGACATGCGAAAAGCTTAAAAGTTGTTACCAGGTGATCAGGTTGCCATTAGTTTAACAGTTCTTCAGGGCTGCTACAACAGACCAACTTTTGTGGTGGCTGACGCGAGTAGCTAGCTAACTGCTCAATAAAAAAAGGGAAATTTGAAAAAAGGAAATTTGGACTTTGTTGAAGAGGCCTAAACATTTTCTTTTTGTTTTTTTAAGTTATGTGTTTAAAAGTAGTTTGCAATTTGCCCATTTTAATTTATTTTCTAATATGCTACTGTATTGGGTATTAATCTATGGCCCTACTGCCAGTTCTTCATAATCGCATATACTGTATACCACACTTGCATAGGCCAATAACAGATTAGCATGAAATATAATGAAGTAGACCTACATCAAATAATTATAAGAGGTCCCGCCCTCAAGAGGACAGCAAGAGCCCGTCCTCCTCTGACCCCCACCACCACTTCACACAGACTGCCCTGTCCAGTCTTGCCTGCCCTGTAGGTGTCGCTGTTAAAGCATTTCAATCAGAATTTCAATAATGGATTTGGAGGAGAGAAATGGCCCAGCCTCCTCTGGTGTTGTATCATGTATTGTTTTGCTATTTGTTCAAGGCTTTAAGCACATTTAACAGTGATAACAGTACAGTAGCTCTTGACACCCATGAGACACTGAGCACATACAGTAGAGCAGGAGAGACTGTAGAGACTGTAGTGTGTGTTTCTCCTTCTCACTGTTTGTCCCACATCATTGGCCCTCCTGCTGCAGCTCATCTGTAAATTGTGCTGAGACCAAGAAAAGCCCTTTCACTGTTTAATCATCATTACTGCCCATAAAGAGCCAGGTTCAAACACAGGGCCAACAGATTGACTACCCGCTGATAAGAGTAATCCAATGTATTATTCGCTCCATTTGACCAGGCAGTCTCTGGGAGAATAAGGAAACCAAGAACCAAGGCCTTCGGGAGTCCTGAGCAGCACACCTCAGATTCACCTATTTCTTTTTCTCTGTTTTAATTCATGTTTTTTTTCCTTCTTGCCACTCATGGAGATGTTGGTTGCTCTAAATTTGCAGAATAAAGCCTGTGAGTTGTCATTACCAAGTGTCTTATTCATAACTTTTAACTCAATGTATTTATTTTTATTCAAAAATGCAGAAAGTCCTCCATTTCCCTCATGAACAGGTAAAGATATGCAGCAATTTCCTCCAAAATCAAATCACATATTATATCCGAGCACAAGGCTTTTGTGCAGATAAACAGTCACAGTGGTGGACATAAACAAAGATTGTTGCTGGGACAGAAAAGGAAAGCAGTTGAAATACATATTATCAGAGTAAAAAAAAAATATATATATAGCTGCAGTTCTGTCCCTGATAGAAGATGTGAGGCTTGACATGGAATCAGTGTCCAGGTGGACTCCATACTTCATTTGGATGTCCCATAGTGGCATAGAAGCTGAAAGGACCAAGGACAAAGAAATGCAGTAATTCCTATGTTGTCTTTTCTCTCCTCACAAAAAGATATAATCAGTCCAGGCATATGCAAACTAGGCAGTTACTGAGAGTGCAGCCATGGCATCTTCTTTTTAATGTCATTTGATTTATTAGTAGTTCAATGCTAACATGGACTACACAGCTCCTGTAGTTTAGCTCAGATTGTCATGAGCTGCAGTGGTGGATGATTTTGAACAGAATTTCCAGGCGGCTGTGGCTCGGGGGGGTTGAGTGACTCGTCTTTTAAGCACAAGGTTGGCGGTTCGATCCCCGGCTCCTTCTGTCAGACACTGAACCCCGAGTTGCTTCGCAGCAGCCCACTGCTCCTGTAACAGTTCTGCATTCACCTGCCTCTGACCTACCTTTCTCGTCTGATTCCCGGTAAACCCACCAGCATTCTGTCCCCGACCGTGATATCTGCTTCTGCTTTCTTGGTTCCTGTTTGCCTGTGGCTGCTTGGTGTTTCCGTCCGACGACGACAGCTACAGTGTGAGTGTTCCCGTCTACTTACCTTTGCCATGGACTCATGTCATGTCACAAAACATTTTATCAAAATGTGTCATGATGAGTCCATGAGTGCTGTTTTTATGCTCAGCGTCTCCTCTCCTCATCCCTCTATGGATGCAAGTGTAGATGTAGGCTATTTCAAAGTTTGCGGGCCCTTCCCTCTTAAACAGTGGCATTTTGAGGCTGATGACTCTGTGGCTTACACACCACCTCTATGGCAGTGGCAGTCTGCAAGCCTGTGTGTAATGCAGTCTCCAGAGGCTTCCACTCAGCCCTTTCGGTTCAAGCCCCCATGGGTTGCATCAGAAAGCAATACAGTTTTCATTATTTATTATGGCTTACAATTGATTAAAATATTGAATGGCAATTAATCGCATGATTGTCCAAAGTTAATCACGATTAATTACAAATTAATCGCACATTTTTTATCTGTTCAAAATGTACCTTAAACACATTTGTCAAGTATTTAATACTCTTATCAACATGGGAGTGGACAAATATGCTGCTTTATGCAAATGTATGTATATATTTATTATTGGAAATCAGTTAACAATACAAAACAATGACAAATATTGTCCAGAAACCCTCACAGGTACTGCATTTAGCATACAACATATGCTCAAATCATAACATGGCAAACTGCAGCCCAAAAGGCAACAACAGATGTCAGTGTGTCAGTATGCTGACTTGACTATGGCTTGCCCAAAACTGCATGTGATATCACAAAGTGGGCATGTCTGTAAATGGGAGACTTGTGGGTACTCATAGAACCCATTTTCATTCACATATCTGGCCATGCCAGTTTTTCCTCGCATTGCTGTGCCGCCGGCACCAAACCACACATGAACGATTAGTCTACAATACTGACTCGAGGTTTTGATAGTCGACTAGTTGACTATTCTGTGAAACCCTTCGTATCACATCACCCCCATGTGTGGGACCCATCCATAGAAAAAACAGCTTCACAACTACTAGAGGTCTAACACTCCACAGGGAACCTTTAAGTTCAGTTCAACACTGACAGACTGAAGAACTTGATGATGATGATGATGTGACAGCAAGTTGAGGTTTCATGAAATTACAAGTTATTTGATGATAACGAGATCAAAGCCGTCAGAGTTGTTACAGAAGAGAAGAGGGAAGTGGAGAGAGAAGGAGGGGCAGCAGTGAGTCTGGCCTCAGGCAGTAAAATGGTCAGAAATGACCCTGCCTGAGATCCACTGGTGTAAAAACTAACTGAAATCAAATATAAATGACCATGGAGTATTTGAAGCTTTCCTTTGGATCACATCTTGTGGATAATAGAGAAATCGTTGACATGAAAGCTCCGTCTGATGTTAAATCATTGACATTCGAATGAGATCGCAAGGGTCTTCTCAAATACTGAGCCCTTTATTGTCCACATAACAGTCACAGGAAACCTGCTGTCTGCAGGTTGGGAATTATTTAACTACTGTAAGAGTTTTAGACAATAAGTCCTTCAGATGAAACAACAAAATACTGCACATTGTTTGTCCATAGTCTAGAACAACACATAGAAGTCTTTTCTGATCCAACCCGATCTCATGGAAAGGCATATATTGTATATAGCACGCCATTTTAAGGACATGCCACAAGGTTAAGGTTGTGAAACGTTTTTTCGCGTAACATTAAATGCCGGTCGTTACAGAGAAATGGTCACGGTTATGTTTAGGCAACAAAACCACTTAGTTAGGTTTAGGAAAAACGTCATGATTGGGCTTAAAATAAGTACAGAAAACACGTAACAAACATCACTAACGTAACTTCAAAATAACTCAACAACATTTTGGGACACGAACATCTGTCTTTAAAGACCTGTGTTTTCAAAGCAATAATAAAGCAATAATAAAGCAATAATAAAAACAATAAGTTCTTCCATTAAGAGAGTTTATTCCCGTTCATCAACGTTACAATTCACACTGTTGACGTTGTTACGGACTGTTAAAAGCAACATCAATGTGTTTTTTATTTAAATAACCTGCTAACATAACACCAAGTTTATGGGTGTTTACATTGTTTGATTATTAGAAGGTCATCATTTTATCAGTACGTTATTTAGCCCATTACTTAGTTATGTCTTGTTAAGCACAGAAATACTTATTTTGTTAAAAACTTTTGACCCAGGCTGTTTAAGCAGAGGGAATTAAGGAGAGTCAAAATATGTTGAATATGTTGAATGTTGTATTGTTGTATTCCTAGCTTTGCAGAACAGATAGGAAATGCAAATATCCAGCCCCTTGGCACTTCACTGTTTGGCCTGGTTTACTGGGACACTTTCCTACTATGACAAGTCATGAACGTTATGAAATGTCTTCTGTGAAAAAGGTCACATCATATTGGGTGGATGGTAGAAATGGGAAAAAGAATCCGACTTGTTTACGACTTGCTTTTGGGGCCTTACAGGACATGGGGTCCCGCAGCAGTTGCCCACTTTGCCCAGTTGGTGATCAGCCATGAGCATATAATGGACACATATAACTATACACTGCTTCTGAACTATTAGACTGCATCACACACATATACAACTAGCTGCATTAGCAAAATAACATTATTTTTCAACACTACCCAGCAGTATGAGACATGAAGTGAATAGGAAATGTTAAAGACAAACATATAAACCAATCCAACACCCCGACCCCCACAACCTTACATTATACTGCTCTATAAGCCACGAGAGGAAAAACAAGGTCAAGGTTGAGGTTGAATCATTGTCATTCTCTCCATACACACTACAGTGTGCTGAGGAATGAGACCAAGTCAGGCTGTTCTCATTCACTGTTCGTACTTATACCTACAAAAAGTAATGCACTATAATTCATATATAAAATCCACGTTATTGTGAGCCAGGACATGCAGAGCTGCCGCTGAGAAAGTCAGGTGACGCAGTACAAAGACTTAAGAACGTACTTAACTAATGCCACATGTGCAAGTTGCGTAACAAACTTACTTATTTTAACCTATTCCACGATCTTTTCCTAAACCTATCCAAGTAGTTTTGTTGCCTAAACACCGCAGGGGCTGATCGCTCGTGTTGCTGGACATTCGTAGATATCGTACGCACTGTTGTATAAGGATACGTTGAAACAAACAAAGAACAGGAGCACTGTAAAAGAAATGAAACACTAATGGGAGAATTCATAGTTGTGTTATAAGTCAAAATGCAGTTGACAAAGTGCAGTCTTCAGAGGACTGCCACCTGTCCAGGCTGCTTGGGAGCAATATAGGAGGTGTATAATAACGATAACAAAAAATTACATTTCACATCAATTAGGGGGGAAATAAAATAATGTGTTGGAACTATTGGTGAGTTCAATATCAGTTCTATCAAGTTTGTTAGTATCGATCACAACTAGCTGCACTGGCAGCTGATGTTGAAGAGTGTACAGAAAATCACTAATGCAGTGCAGTTGCATATCATTCTGCGGGACCGGCTTGCGTTGAAATGGAAATGAGTGTACAGACACATACACAAACTTTTGTATTATTATGATTTATTTTATTTTTTTTAATGTATGTGTTTACAAATAGTTTTCTTACAAATCCGTTTGGGAGAACTTGTCTCTCGTCTTCCACACAGACGACAGCATTTCTTTAAAGTTGCCGTGGTCGATCCCAAAATTTAATTATAGCTGCCGGCCTGGCTGCAGTCTGCCATTTAGTCATGAGGGAAAAAAAGATAATTTAAAAGTTTAAGCATTTTCTCAGGATTAAATCTAATAATCTTCATAAAGATTATGAGCTGTTGCCTCTGGGCATAAATTACAGACCAGAAAACTGCAAATCTAACAGATAGATATGATTAATATGACTATTAACCCTATATAGGATGGATTGTAGCAAATTACTTACCTACAGTATACCTTCCTAATAATGTGTTGCGACTAGCCCAAGATATTAAATACCTAAATGACAGTAGTAGCCTGTCAAATGGTGTTGACATGCCAATGAGCTGTTGTAAATCCAAAACACACAAGCATCACCTTTTATATGACTGTCATTACCTGATCTGAATTCCCTACTCTAAAAGAACTTCCATAATGACATGAAGTGGTGAAGTGAATTAAGTAATCACGATCTAACTTGTCATGTGGTTGGGTTTTTTGTGTCTACTTGCCCAGGGACAACAGATGCAAATTAGCTCCTTGCTAACTCTGGTGCAATTAGTTTTAATTGTGCACTGTCCCTGCAAAAATAAACAATACAATTATTTCAAAAAAGACATTCACTTTCTACATACCAAAGGACCCCTTTTTCTTTTCTTGCCATTTTTGTGGCTTCAAAACGACAGGTTGGGAATTAATTTACATATTACACTGGTCAGTTCCAACTGGTGAGAAAAAAACATCCATGGGTCTATGTCATGTAACACGTACATATTCTGTAATTGTGGAGCGTTATAAGTGTTCATTGATTTCTGCTATTTTCTTAATTTTATGAATTGTACCTTTTTCTTGTTAATCTCATTCTTACTTGATGCTTTGACAATATTTTTTTTTTTGTTACACTCATGCCAATAAAGCATAATGAATTGAATTGAATTAATGTAGAAGCGATGTATTATTAAATAAGTGGGATGGAGTGTGACTTATTAGAACTGATAGTGAGTCAGTCGGTTCCTTCCCCCTGAAAATGATTATGTTTACACCGAAATAGAGAGATATTTATTCAGGATTCAGCTCTGGTTAACTGTAGAATTTACTCCAAATGAAGCAGCTCTGTGCCAGCTTAGAAGACAGGCTTCACATCTGTTATTGCATCTCTTCCCCACCTCTCATTTTTAGCATTTGACCTTTGCAAATCAAATTAAAGCAGAAGGGAGGGAGGGGGGAAGGGCACATTTTGAATTCAACCATTAATTCCACTGAAGCATGCACAGTCATTTAGCTGGTCAGCCCAGGAATCTATCCGTTTTGGCTCCAGCGTTACGGCTCTTTGGGAAATGCATGGCTAGCTTGGCTGTAGTAGCTGCAGTGGTGCCAATGGGCAGTTAGAGTCCTGCGGTGCAGGACAGACGGTGGAGACTAATGCAGGACACAGCAGCCAAGACTGGGAGATGGGATGGTAGGGAGAGCCAGGACTGGGAGATGGGATGGTAGGGACAGCCAGGACTGGGAGATGGAGGCTGAGATGACCAAACAGAGAGGGAGGCCTCAAGCTCTGTTTTCAGGAGCAGATTTACAGAGCTGAACAATGAGGTAGAGATATACAGTTTACAGTTTACAACAGTTTACAGTCCAGCCAAACACCACAGCACCTCACTGCACTGACTGTGTCGCTCCACACTGGATTCATCAGGGATGTACTGGAGCCACGTTTGCGTTGATCGCTTCTGACTATGTTAAAATGATAATTCCTGTTTATTACAAAGCGGGTCTTATTTTGTTTTTGCTGGCTCTTATTTATTATCCTATAATGACACTATACGCACCAAGATCATTGACGAGATCAGGAAAGTGGTGACATCACTAAAAAGAAGTCAAAGGTCAACAGTAAAACTATGACCCAACACTGTGTGTGGTAAACATCCATCCAAACATCCTTCAACTTTGACTGTACTCACTGTAGTTGTGTTCACACAGCTTTCCTGTGCAATGAGGGATTATTAGCGACATTTCAGGTGCACCAAATGTCAGTTTGTAACTCAAATACGGGGTTTAGTCAAGTCAAATCTATTTCATTTATACAGCCCAAAATCATAAATCACAAATTTGCCTCAAGGGACTTTACTATATGTACAGGGGACAAAACAGTCTGTTCTTTGACTCTCAATTCAGACAAGGAAAAACTCCCAAAAAAACCCATTTCATAATTAGAAACCTTAGGAAGAGCAACTGAGAAGGGATCAATCTCCCTACAAGACAGACCGGTAATAGATGTCCTGGTTACAGAATAACCAACAGAATAAAATTACAGTATACCTAAAAACATAATCATACATAGAATGTAAATGTGCATGAAGAATATGGATCTGGGAGGATGTCAAGCAGCTTCCAGGCATCGCCAAACAGGCCTGAGTCACATGACCTCCTCTCCACCATGTAAACCTGGAAAGAGGACAGGCTACATTTCAATCAGGAGAGACTCTTATGAATTGAAGGATGATTTATTACAAAGTGCACGAATTATGAATGGTAACAGTCTTTGGCGATTTAGACCCGATGTGAAATAATAAAGGGGAAGTGAAGCTGTAGTGGATGTAGAATATTCCCCCCGGGTCTAGACACTGGTGGTGGTGGTAGTGAAGACTGATGCAGATCCGATGAATGAAGTGGAGCAGGATTACTCTGATGTGATGAATCTGGAGGTGAAGGGGTGGTGGAGGGTCGTGTCCGTTAGTGCTGAATGCTGACACTGAAAACAGCATAGAGGAGAATGGTTTTTTAAACTTTTGACAGCAGCATGTGATTGGTTGAGGAAGATATGGCGAGCTCTGATTTGTCAATGAAAAGAGAGACGTCCATAATCAGCTGACATATTATTAGCCCATGAGAGAGAGAGAACCAGAATGAATGAGAATGAATGAGCTTGCACCCCTAGTCTTCCTGACTGAATTTACGCATAAGCTTCATAAACACACAAGAAGCAAAGAAGAACATGATAGAGGAATTTTCCAGTCTAAAGCTTTCAGCTTCACCTAAAAATCATCATCAGGAGCAGTTTGATGTCAAGATGCAACCGTTGATAAATAAAAAAAAGGGTTTGCCTGCTGATTGAATCAGGCTGGTGATGCTCTTGGCTGGCAGAGTAACCTTTATCTTATATGTGTTAAATATCAGCAGATCTTCTGGGAACCTGAATCAAATCTTAAAAACAACAAATTATCCAAATTAAATGAAAGAATATGTTGTTCATTCAAATATAATAACACAACAATACATTGACGTGTTCAGCAGGATGACATCTGTCTGACTCTTCCAAATCTTCCAAATCACTGCTGAAAAAATAAATCTGTTTCATCATGTGACAACGTTATGGTTACGGTCCGGTTAGGTTTAGGCACAAAACCCACTTAGGTAAGGTTAGGGAACGATCGTATGGAGCCAGAGTCTGAGTAGTTCCCGTGTTCACCCTGTGCATGACTGAAATAAAAAACAATGTTAACTGTCAGAAGGAAACAGGAAACAAACAGCGATCTCCTGTCTTAAAGTCTGTTATGTTGTTGACCCATACATCCAGCCTGACCTCGTCCCCGCGTGGGCTTTATCGCTGTGTAACAACGTCGCCTGACTTCCTCCTTTGCTCCCCTCTTAATAACTATGGCCACAAGAGGGCGCCATGCTGTAAAATAAAGAAAATGTCGTTTTGGGGCACTGATGCTGTCCTTCTCCTTGGGAGAACAGTCTCTTAAAAACTGTATGATCGTCTGACTGCTCGTGTCTCTTGCCCAGTTGGACTTGTTGTTGTCAGTGATGTCACTGTGGTCACAGATCTCAGCTGTTTGGGGAATGTCTGTTTTATTCCTTTAAAGGTGCTAAACGCAAGATTAGGAGCATTTCGAGGAGCCTCCGCACAGCTCTCAACATGGCAACAGCTGAGCCGGCGTCACGTAGCTAACGGTGCTGACAGAGCTTAACAGTGTTAACCTGGGGGGGACCGGAGGGTGGGTGCTATGCTTCCGCGACTGCTTGAAGCTCTGATTACAACACACACAGAGGGAGCGGGACTTCATTGTCTGCTCAGGTAGGCATTACTCCTTGTTTGCTGCTATATTAATTCTCTGGTTGTGTGTCGGGGTTACAAGATAAAAACTTACTAAAAAGGCTGGTTCTGTATTTGGTTTGCTTTATAAGATAAGGTTTTGGAGGAAAGAACCAGGAGGAGAGGTCAAACCAGATTCATTATGAAGGTCATCCCCTGTTTAATGTTTTTAGTTGCCCAACAAGTGTGTTGAGTGACCTGGTGGATGCCCAGGAACCAATTTTGTGCCCACAGCTGTACAGCTAATGAATGATGTGATATTTTTTCTTGTTTTCTGAGATATTAGTTGTATAGTTAACGTAGTTGTTTAGTCTTCCGCATAATTGTATACACATTTGTAAACCAAATCAGCCTGATATAAGCTATTCTGAATGTTTGGAAACTTTGGGTTTTTAGTGTCTGGTGATTGTTCTGTGTGTACCTGCCCAGGGAATGCAGATGGAAATTAGCTAATAGCTTCTCATTTTGAGATTAATGTTGTTGTTGTTTTGGTTGGTTTTTTTGCGTTGTCCTTGTTTATAAAACAATTTTGGATATGAATAGTTAAATGAGAAATTAACACTTTCAAGTCAACAATATCTCATTCCCACTCTTCAGACACAAGATGGCCAACCGGGGAGAAAAGAAGTAACCAGTGAAAGGAGCTGCTGCTGTCTGGAAGTCCTGAAACCCTGCTGACTGACAGGCCTCGCCAGCACCACGTTGAGAAGCACTTATTTGGAGAGAGTGAGGAGGAGAGAAGATGAGAGGAGATGGAAGAAGATGTGGGGGGGAGTAGAGGTGGAGGTTTGGGGGAGGGCTGGCTGGCTGGATGGAGAAGAGAGGTGTGGGAGGAGGTGGCCTCAGGCTGGGATTTACAGGAGGAACGCCAAGAAGAGTCCAGCCTTCTCTTGACTTGTGTTTTTCTCTGCTCTCCACTTTTGCTGGCAGTGCTTTAAGCAGGACGAGAGTTTATGCAAGCCATTTGAGACCGGAAGATACATAGATCAAATTTGAATATTTACATATATTTGGTTTGAAATACGAGGAGAATAACCAACACAGAATCCTACAACACCCACACAACTGACAGAAACGGTTAAGCCCGATTTATTTTCAGCTGTTTTCAAAAGCAAACTGCCCTTTTAAGCTATATATCAGTATTCAAATTTTAACTGACTGAACAAATATTCAGTAAATAAAGGCTTTTTTAAAATTTATTTTTTAAATGTTTTTTACAACACTGGGATACCCAGTGACAGATGGTGAAAGGGATGGACAACCATGCCAAGAATGTCACTACTTTCTGCTTCCCCCATTCCTATAATTTTCCGTTTCCATTCCCACTTAAATATCCTCCAACATCCTCTGTAGCTGATTGTAAGTGTAGAAGCTACCACTAATTTGGTTGCTTACATTATTTAAATGTATGAATAATATTAAAGTGTTATTTTCTCATTCTTCTCATTCACAGGGCATCAAATACCGACGCTTTGTCAAGGCCGTCAGTGTGTGATACCGGCACACAAGGCACCCGTTAGCACCCGTTAGCACCCGTTAGCACCATGTATGAGACGCACTGGGCTTTCAATTAACTACAATGTAAACCCATCCGCGGCAACAGTAAACGCAGAGAAAGTGCGCCGGGAGTGACTGTGGTGACATTGTTTAAAAAGCGAAAAGACCAAGGGCGGAGGTGGATAGGTCCAACAAACACAAGGCTTTCATCCAGGAGGCCGCTGTTCGTGTCCAGTGTGTTAGTTTCACTTCCACGTTACAATCAGCTGTCCGTTCGTGTCCCGTTTTCACAACGTTCAGTTTCACTTTCACTGTACAAACGTAGTAGTTTTAAGCCCAACCATGTAGTTCTTTCCTAAACCAAACTATAGTGGTTTTGTTGGCTGAACCTTAAGTGACGGCAATCCAATAAGGGGCCGTGTTGGTCGCTAAAAAACTTCCATGAAGGATACACTGGAGGATACACTGGTGTATCCTCGCTCATGGCTCCTCCGGCAAGCCTCCTCGCTCCTCGCTCCTCGAAATGCATCTTAAGAATTGGGATGTCCTTCAAGATGGAGCGCTGAGATTGATTTCCGGGTCACAGCCGGCGGATCGAGGAGACGAGGAGACGGGGAGGCAAAAAATCGGGAATTGAGATGCAGCTTTTGTCTCTCCTCACACTACGTCACCTGACTTCCTTAGAGGCAGCCCTGCACGTCCTGGCTCACGATTACATGGGTTATATACAAATTACAGTGCATTACTTTACGTAGGCATAAGTACGAACAGCCATGACCATGGAGATGGCAGATCAGAAAAAGACCATAATGCATCATTTTGGAAACGGTCATTAGATTTTGGAGGGCACTGACAAACGACGCCGTCCCGCTGAGAAGGTTGTCAGATCAGAAAACACTTGTATGGGTCATCTTGGAGGGCAATCACAAATGACTTATGTTTCTTCAGTCTGGACTTAGTTTAGGACGTGTTATTTTTATAGCATGCCAAAATAAACTCAAACCAGTAGTAGCAGTAGTAGTAGTACCTGAAAGGTAGAAACTCCTTTGTGCATGCCTTGGCAAACGAGGAGCAATGGAGCAATACACACTTTATAGTTAATAAGCTAAAGTCCTTCTGTACTTCTGTCCTTCTTTAACATTACCTTTCCTACTAAACCAAACAAGAAGTCCTGTGGGATGAGGCTGTGTGCCGCAGCAGTCCAGTCCTGTTTGTGGACTGTCTGCGTGGATACAGCGGTCACGCAGATGGCTGGATGGTTAGCCAGCTGCCTCTGCAGGTGTTAGCCACCTGTTGGCTCCAGAGGTGTCCAGGAAAAGAGCCAGGCCTTTGGGCTGTGGAGGAGAACAAGGGCCAGGGGAGATGCGGGTCCTCTGGGTGGAGGAGATGGAAACATGAGGGGCCACTGTTGAATTTGGCAAGATGATGCTATTTAACAGAATGCTGTATACTGACCAGTAGACGAACACAGATAGAAACATAATGTGGAATGCAGTTTGGAAGTCTGCTCAAAACACTGACACTGTACATAATTTAGCATTTAGATTTGTTTTTCTTTGCAGTCATGGGGATTTAGCTGTTTTTCTTATTTGCTCTCTGGACACATTTGGCACAAATAATACCTTTTTATGTCTTTTGAGTTGTCAATAACACAATAATTAGACATTCATTACAACTGTACTGTCTCAGACTAACTAGGAAGACAAACAAAAGCGAGAGAGAGAGAGAGAGAGAAAGGAAGAAAAATGTTGCTTGGCTTTGTTTTTCTCAGCCGTGTCATTAATCATCTAATACTGCTCTGAAGGGAAACACACGAGTATACAGCCACCTGTTCCTTTTGTTGCTCATGTCTTCAAATGTATTTGAAATCAATGGAGGTCCAATCACCGCAGATCACAGACATGCACATTTTTTTGCATATTTGTGGAGGCTTTCGACAAGTTACAAACATTGAAGGAACCCATATTCCTGCTGTTACTGCCTAAATCACATCTGAAGCTTCATGTGTGCTAACAATGTGTGTATGCAAATCACTTGGAATTGATTTATTTATTTTGTAATTTGCACTCCTTTTTATTGGAATCTTGATTATTGTCTATTTTAGCCATGCTAACTGTAGGGATGGGCAGCACCACGGCACAGTGGCTAGCCAGTTAGCACAGTCACATGAAGAGGGTTTCAGGTATGATCCGCTGGCCATCTTTAACCTACTGTGTGGAGTTTGCATATTCTCCCCTGTCTTCCTTCCACATTCCAAAGACATGCAGGTGTTAGGTTACTAAGGTTAAGTGTTGGCGTCGAGTGTGTGTGTGTGTGCGTCACAGCGCTTGTAGTACCTCCATGCTGGCTGTCTCTTTTACACGTCAATTCAGCTCTGTTACTATCTCCACTTTCCTCCTTAACGGCGGAACAACACTGTCCCCTCATTCCATGTTTGTACCTTTTCTATGGAACAGCAGGGCGGGATAATGGCGCAACAGTCCCGCCTTGAACAAGCTGTGTGAAAGGGGGCTTTGTGATTGCCTGGCGATCTGTCCAGGGTGTACCACGCCTCTTGCCCAATGTCAGCTGGGATTGGCTCCAGAAGATATGGTTGAACATTTCAGTGTATTATAAATGCGTATCCTCATACATTGGTTTGTATGATAGCTTACAAAAATATATTTTTTTGTGCGCTCTCCTACGAATGTCAAGCAAAACGAGTGATCAGTACCCCTGCAGTGCAGAACCTGTTTATAGGTAACAAAGCTACTTGGTTAGGTCTGGGAAAAGTTATGATTTGGGTTAAAATAAGTATGTTTGTTACTTACGTAACTTACGTACTTAACTAACGCCACATATGTAAGTTCCGCAACAAAAGTTCAAATAAGTTAATGTTGACTTTTGGTTTCACAGGGGACACAAACAGCAGCCTCCTGGGTGAAAGTCCTGTGCTTGTTTGACCCATCCATCCACCTTAACCTCCACTCTATGAGGACTTTAAGTACAAACAGTGAACGACAACTACCAGATTACAACTATTTTTTGGTTACAGTCCTCTCAATCAACAGAAAAGATGACAAACACTTTGCTCTTCAAATTATTACTATAATCATAACTAGTGCAGTTATCCGGAACGGGCCGATTGCTTGGGCCCCAGAAGTACTGCTTGCAGCGTTGTATGGCTGCTTGCACCCGCCAAGTGTGAAGTTGACTGATTAAATGATTCTCAAGATATGCAAAGGACAGTCATACATACATACATACATATGAAGACAGACAGACAGATTCCTTCCTTTATAATTTGATGATGCTGCTAAAGCGTCACCTAAGGGCCAAAAGGCAAAACATTTGTCATGGTCACTCAGACATCTCATCTGCACATCTACCAAATGTTGTTGCAAAAGCACAAAGTGTTAAGGAGGTATGACATTTTTTTGTAATATAAGCCCTGCCCACAGCGTTTGAACTAACTTTGAGGGCTGGCTATAGCAAAACTGTATGCAACATCAAAAATCTAAAAAAGTTACCTTTTACTCGCTTTTTTTAGCTTGGTCCAAAGATTTTCTGTACCAAATTTAGTGACGATTGCTCAATATGTGTACGAGGAGCAGTGAAAAAAACAGATTTAGACACAATTCAAAATGGCGGAAAATCAATCTACACGCAAAAGGGTGTGAGGGTGTGACTTATATGGATAGATTCATCTAGACCCACAAGATCCTGGAAAAAGAAAAATTGTTTCTGAGACGTAGGGTTCAAAAGTTACAGGCCAGAACGTAAAGCTCATTGTTATAGCGCCATCGTCTGGCCTATTTGTACCACATTTGACATTGCATGCCCTTGAGTCCCCAGCAATACACCTGCGAGACATGCAGACAAGGACATACAGACAGACAGGAAGATGGACAGACAGAGTCATTGTCTTATAGTTAGACGGATTATGCCTTGAATGGCAAGGTTTCAAATTTGCAAGTTAGCAGGTTAAAACATGGTTGTTTTGCTTTGCAGAAAATTTAACATTTTTGAGGAACTACTTTACAAGTATAGTGTTTTCTATCAGGATGTGCAGAAAGGTATTACGTTAAAGATGGTTCGGTTTGGGTAGACGGTTCGGAAATATCGCTGGGTCTAAATCGTAGTTTGCTTAGGGGTTGATGTATTTCATTTTGTGTGAGGTATTGTAATGGTAAGACATTCACTAGTAAATTAGTGTGTTGATGTTTGATTTTAGTTGACTTGGACTCGCAGCAGTGGTTGTGAATCTGATTAATTTTAAGTGGAAATGTGTGATAATTGGTCAAATTTGCAAGCATTAGACCATTTTAGCGAAAAATAAAATGAATTCATGCAAACCAATGGTCATAAATTCCTGGAAGGACTGAGTACTTCTGATGTTTGGTCCTCCTTCTACACGTCTCGATTTCTTCATGAATATGGTAAAAAAGATTTAGAATTTGGGATGAAAGCAGTGGAGCATTTTATTATTGCTGCCTATTATTCCCTGTACGCTGAGAAATCTCCACGACAGAGGAGGGAAGCAGGGACGATGTATAAAACTGGAAGCGTGTGTGTGTGTGTGTGTTGGGGAAACTGATGGTTAAATGTATACTGTACTAATGCACTTTCCCTCTCTTGTCCTCCCCTATTCATTAATATAGATATTTAAAAAAAGCACATTATGCAAATCCTGCTCCAGATTAGATAGCAGAGCTGGTAATTTGGTTTGAAACATAATTTTGTACACACTAACGAGTCACCTAAGGCAAAACAGTATATTTCAACTTGGTTTAATCTAATTATAGAAACAAACATTAAAACTCCATTTGGAGTTTTCTCCAGGCTGTGTTGTGGCCTGTGGTGCAGATGAATGCTGGAAATTGCTCAGCTCACGCCACTTGTAGATGATTGCTCTTTCGTTTGTTCTGCTGAAACAATGGGAAAACACGACATCGCACTGAACAATGAGCTAAAATGAGTCCGAGCAATAAGTGATTGTGACCAACAAATAATTACCCCCCGAATCTACATTCAGAAGACTTGTGAAGATTCATGATTTATACATGACGCACCAAACAAGGTTGTTGTTTTTGACCCTGCTGAAGACACAGTGGACCCACTGGCGGTAAAATATTCATACATCTTCATTTGGATTGTGGCTGCTTTCAGCTCCTACTAGAGAAAGCTGGAGGAGGAGGTTGGTGGGGATAACAATTGGAGGATAGTGGATAGAAAGCGTCTGTCACAGTTGATCCTGTCTGGGATTCACTGTGCTCAAACCCAAACAATGACGCCTTCCTTCTGCCAAGAGATATTAAATACAGTAATTGCCTGTCAGAGCCGCTTCATTCGACCGTCCCGCCAGATGCCAGCTGAAGGGAAAACTCTATGAGAGAGGTAGTAGACATTTCTGAGGCCACCTTTGATAACCAGACGCCTGACAGTGTATCCATCCCATTTCCTTGAGTCAATGCGGGCTGTTTAATCGGGATTTGGGCTGATTCGGGGTAAGCAGAGCTTCGAGAGAACACAATATTTTCCCCGAGATCTCTGAAGGACTTAAGCAGAATTACAACTTTAAAATAGAATAAACAAGTAGACAGATTCATGTAATGGAAATGTCAATTGTGCTCTTTTGTTTAAATGAATCAGACGGAGACAAATGTGTCACTGACAGCTGTAAACATGCTTTTCATATCAACACAGATATGACTAAAAGGGCAAATGAGGCAACAAACCCATGCGCCAAGTGATCAAGTGATTTCCTGTTCATGTTTTCTATGAAAAGCTGCGGCGGCCATTCCTAGCTCAACAAGCTGCAGCTATTTGATTCTGCTGCAAAGTGCGGCCAAACTAAAAGTTTGGAAAAGTTTAGATTTTAGCAGCGAAGTGCGGCCAGAGATACCTGCAGCCAATCAGTAAACAGATCCTGTGACTCCTGTGACATGTTGACCTATGCTACAGAGAATTTCTTCCAGCCTGAAACACATGAACACGCCTCCCGGCTCCAGAAAAAATGTTAATTATTGCAGCGAGCCGCATTTGCCGGCGTCTGCTGTGAATTTGGCGTTATGTGTAAGATCTCAAATTAGGATTGTTCATTTTCAAACTACAGATCTCTCTGCAGATGTCATGCATGTTGAAGTACTATCTGAATTGGATCGCATAGCTTCTATTTAATGTGTTTTTTATCTTTCATCGACAAATGAGACAGTTTTATTGTGTTCTGTTTGCATCTTGTGCAGGGAACAAGTCGAGACAGCTTCTGTCTGTTGTACATCTTATTGTATTGACATATCCATTTTCACTAACAAAGACCACGCCAATAATTATATGGGTTTAGAATAATTCATCACATATTGAGGATGGAGGAGAGCCAAGATGATGTAGGAGGGAGAGATTAAGGGTCTGGAGGGAGGGATGAGGGGATGGGGGGTAGAAGGGTAAGGGATGAGGGGAGGAATCAGGGTCGTGGACGGATGCATGGAGGAGAGCGATGTTGGACCGGTGTCAGCTGAAGGCAGGAAGATAAATTTATATATATGTACGTCACATAACGTAAAAACACAAATTTTTGCCTAATCCTAAAGTAATCCAAGGGTAACTAGTGGTTTTGATGCCAAAAATAATTAATAACGAGTTGGGGTGAGAACGTGTTGGTAGACTGTGGCTGGCTTGCTGGATTTGTCTTGAGATATTATGAAAAGGGATTTAGGAGTGAAGATGAGTACTCCCCCTTCCCCGTTAACATGTTGTATGTTTACTTTACACTTGGTTGGCACAGAATCAGCACCTTAATGGTTGATAACTTTGTTTTAATGTTAACGTTACTAAATGTGACCTTTTGAGCCAAGTTAGCATAGCTAACATCAATCCAATATTTGCTGATTATAACTTATCTGTTTAGCTAACAGTCAATCAATGCTGTTGAGCTAGCAATCAGCAATAACTTAGCTGGTCCGTTGCTTGGTAACGGTAAAGTTACCTAGCGTTAGTTCACTAACTTGTTGTAGTTTTAGTTGACCCATCTGTAAAAAATAAATCTCTCATCTACTCTACACTGATGAGTGGAAAGTGGTGCCAGCCTTTGGTCCTTTAGGTAAAGCAGTTAGGTGTTGACCAGGTCGACAACCAGTTGCTGCCCATTAGGGGCAATTTTAAACAATAATCGGGTAAGATGGCGGACGGTTATCCCATTAGTTATGACCCAATGTCAAGTCCACTATTTTATATCTATGGATTTAGCTTTTTATTTGTTTACAATTCACTTGTAAACTGGCTACTTGTGAAGCATTATGGTCGTACGCGTCCCAACTCCAGTCTTGCATCGCAAGTAACTAGTCAGATTGTAAACAATGAGCAGCACACGGAAAAGGAAGTCTTGGCCCAAATATCGACAGGCTACACGGGAACCCAAGATATATTTAGCCCCTTTCCCCCAGAGGCTTATCCATTGTCAGACGAATGGGTTCCAAGGTCAAGGGGAAGTGAACGGATCAGACGTGCTTAAATGCATTTGTGCGGAAATGGGATGTGTTTGAGGCATGGTCTTTGTTCCAGAACCTAGTTATAAAACTTAATTTTGTAAGGCTCTTGTTTGCTAATGGTTTGCTATGTGTTACCTGCCCGTTCTCATTCCCATTGAATTACCTACCTTTTGTCACGCCCATCGGCAGGTGATAGCACCGCACAAGGCACCCTTTAGCGCCGGTATGAAACACACCGGAGACCGCTGTTAGTGTTTCACTTTCAAGTTACAATCAGGTGATCGTTCGTGTCTCGTGTGCACAATGTCAAGTAACATTTTCCCTTTTATATTGTAGTCATTTTAAGCCCAACCATGTTGTTGTTTTTTCCATAAACCTAACTGGCTTTGTTGCCTAAACCTAAGCAAGTGTTTTTGTTTATTCACAAGCACGTGTTTACTACCAAAAAGTGATGCCAAGGGGTCTGACAAAGCCTCAGTATGTGTTGGTGTTACTGGTTAACTCACTTTGAAACATCATCAGTTTGAAAGTAGCTGTGCGCTTGTTTAACAGCATACTTTATATCATTGTTTGAAACCACTGATAGGTCAAAACCTACAGTGTACTGTAGGAAAACACCAAAAAAGTACAGACATAGAAATGAACAAAGACATGTCCATTTCTCTATTTATCTTCACTGGACAATGTTACTGTTCTTCTGGTCAGCTCACAGTACAGTTTCCCCATGAGTGACCAAGCTCCTGGAAAAATATAAAATATAAAATGCTGCCAGACCACACCTGAGTCTGGTTTTTGACTTTACAATCACCCTCATCGTGTCCCCATGTTGCACTGTAGGAACTATAATCCACTCATCTTTTCCAGGCTTGTGAAAGTAGTGAACGTGTATCTGTGGCGACAGTGGCGTGATGAGCCCGGACGCTATCACATCCTCCCTCCTCAGAGCCCTCAGTGTTTACGCTCAATCACTTCCCATCTGCCACTCTGTCACACACAGCAGACAGGTGAGGGAGATGATTCATTGAGCTTCCTTCAACCAGTGAGACTCCAATGAGGGGAAGTGATTTAGTGCATGTAACTCATGGCAGTTATAGGAACATAAGCTTCAAGCACACTGTGGAATAGATTGCTGATGACAGGAGCGAAATTTAAATTCCAGAGGGGTGGCATGGATCATATTTGTTTCAATTACTTTGGATGTAAAACGGCTGGTGAGGCAGCTTTAATTTAGGTTCAGCCTGGGATATTTTCATTACAGATGGTTTGGCCAAGGTGAAGGTGGGAGTACTGACACAAGTCGTCTTTCTTTTCTACAGTATAAAACAAGTCTGACACATCAAACTAGCTTTACCAAAGAGCTGTTTCTGTTCACCTACAGGCTTAAATCAGAGATGCTGGAGACACAAACATACACACCCTCCCTCCCTCCCTCTGATGTTCCTGAGACATTGGCAGAGCCTGTATTTGATCGCCATGGGTGCACTCACTGGGTGGCCATGTACCAGCTGGAGGAATTATTTTAAAAGAGGACACTCAGTTTGCTCAGTTTGCAGTGACATGTACTGTACCATGAACCCATATGTCCTTTTCAAATTCAGTCATCTCGCTACTATCAGTCTGATGTCTTTGCTACTATGTATATAAGCAAATTAAGCTACAAAAGAGATCACAAACTAGCCCTATCACCAGCTCTACAGAGCATTTTTAGCCTCATTTAGTATAGACTGTTTTGATTTAGTCTAAGCCCCCCTCTGCAACCTGGATTCAACAGCAAGCAGCTGTTTCCAGCGAGAAAGCTCTAAAAACCCACTGTACACTACTACTACTACTTGGCATCACAACAAAACTACTTGGTTAGGTTTAGTTACTTAGATCGTGGTTTGGGTTAAGTAACGTTTGTTGTGTAACTTCAGTTACGTAGCCTACGTTACATACAAGTTAAGTACGTTACATAGCGTACTTAAAATATATCACCGTTGACATGCTGTTTTTTACACATCCTGGGTGAAAGTCCTGTGTTTGTTTGACCCATCCATCCACCCCGACCTCCTCCCTACACATACCTTAACGCCCTTTATACTACATCATCTGACTTCCAGAACAGTTGCTCTGACCGTCTAATATTGCTATAGATGAGTTGGAGTTACTTGAAAGCCCGGTGCGCCATGAACCCCAAGCAAATGACTAATTAAAATATGTCGTCAAGACAAATACATTTTATTATATTGCCCAAAATCATAAGAAAGAAAGATGATAAAAAAAAACTCGAATAATTCTAGGGGATTGTTATGTGTTGAGTTATTGTTTTGAAATTTGACTGTTCGCAGTTGTTGTTTCTAGTTGGTTATTTGTATTGAAACAGACGAACATTTTCTCATCCCAACTCATCACTTACGACCACTTTGTCACAACCCTTGGCGCCTCTTTAGGTTTTGGCATCAAACCACTATAGTTACCCTTGGCATCACTTAAGGATTAGGCAACAAAGCCACTTAGTTAGGTTTAGGAAAAAAACAAAAAACTACATGGTTGGGATTACAACTACTATGTTTGTAAAACAATGTTTAACGTTGTGAACACAGGACATGAACGAACAGCTGATTGTAACGTGAAAGTGTTGTTGGAACCATCCGTCTCCCCTCCCGCCCGCCTGCCCAGAGATGAAGAACACACACATTTGCATACACACTCTTACAGAGACTGTGTGCAGTTCCTGCTGTGGACAGAAGCCTCAGATATGAGATAACAGATGAATCAACATCACACCAATCTGAACACACAGCCACACACACACAGGCGCACCAAGAAGATAATACAATACGAAGCAGCTCACGATGACATAAGCTTCTCAACTAACACACATCACATACAGTACAGACACACACAGACGGAGTTAAGATATTTTTACCCCTTCCTTAATACAGATGAAGTGGACAGCTGTCATCAGTACCAGCTTTATGATTCTAAACTAAAACTAAGGAGGGGATTCACTTGCAATTGTCACAGCCTTGCTGTTCATGGGTGTGTCTTTCAGGAGCTGCTCCCTGCCTGAGTGATCACATGCGGACATTCACCTGCACAATCAAGCCAGTCCAGGGGCCTCATGTATAAACAGTGCACACGTACTAAAATGTTGCGTACGCTGTGTTTCACGCTCACGCCGGGATGTATAAAAATCAACGTGACGTGAGAATGTGCGGACCGTGCCGCAAACTCTGGACCAGTCGTGAAAATGTGCGGGCCGTCCTCCAAACTCTGTCATCTGGCAGTGTCAAACTACAAAGTACTGAAACTCGCTAAATGTGTAAAAAAAAATTTTCCACTCAACTTACTGAGCTTTATTTATGATGTGGGATCAAAAAAAAACCCCACATATTTCTTACATTCGCATAATGTTTAACATCAGAGAGGCACAACAAAAACACATTTAAACTAATGTCCCAGAGATGACATGCCTTAACCACTGTGCCAAAACCAAAATCGCGTGCTGCACAATGTGGCAAACCAACGTGGTGAGCCTGTGCTCCAGAGGAGCTACAGACAGATGAACCGGACCCTGGCCCACCTAACAATGAGCCAAATGCAGCAGCTATACAGCGCCGTTTGGATGAGATACACAGAATGTAAAGCAACGAGGTGAGTTGAGACAAACATTTATTTTTCAACAAGGTCTTTTAATATATGACTTATCCCACCAAGAACGTCATTCATTATTTTTAATTTGTTGCATATATATATCCTTCATTGTATTGACAATCTCTCTCTGTGACTCCAGCACAGCGTTAGTGAGGACGCAGCCAGACCGGCGCCCCTCAGCAGTCGAGACCCGGAGGCGCACGGTCAGCTGCTGTGGAGATGTTGCGATTGTTACTGATTCCCGATGAAAGACCATCAAATAAAATATGTTTTCTAGCTTCCACTTCAGTAACAAACACTTCAATTTCACACTTGGTGAAATTCTTCTTTTTTGTTCCTTTTCCAGCGTGATTGGCCATTGTTATTTGGACAATAGGTGACAGCATGGCGCGTGTTTATAGTCATTTACATAGTTATTACTGGGAGGAGACAAGGCGGACCAAGTGGCACGTGCAGCTGCACTCAATTTCACGTTAACTGGGATGTATAAAGGAAAGGTGCGCAGGAACAGGCGTACGCACGGTTTTATACATGTGAAAATTTCTGTGCTTACGTACTTTTCCAATTTTGTGAGTACGCCATCTTCCAGTGTGAAAGCTGCGCAGTCTTTTATACAAGAGGCCCCTGATTACTATTTCAGCCTCAGCCTCCCTAAGTCAAGCTTTTGTCAAATTGTCTTGTGTTCATGCCAAGCTCTCAAGCCACTTGCTCAAGCCTTGTTTCTGAAGTGGAAAAATCATTTAAGAAAATAAACAGTGGAGAAATTCATATTTTACATGCAGTAATATTGCTTCAGGTGGTATTATTCACCTCACTATAGTGGCCTGGCTAGGTCCTACCTAGCAAACATGTTTATATTGATAAGTTGCGCAGTTTAATACTGCCCACTAAGATCTGAATGTGGAAACAAATATATTTTCAATAGAAAATGATTTGTATAAAATAAAAAAATAAGCACTCAGGGAATACATAATAATGTCGAACCAGATTTAACAATAATATAATCTATAAAATAATAAAAAAATATATATGCAGAGATTTATGAACTTGTCCTAGAGGCCAGACGTTGGCCTGGTCTAGACTGACATTTCACACAAACTGTAGGATGGATTGGTTCCGACATTCGTGTTCCCCTCAGGATGGATTGTAATAACTCTGGCGACCCTTTGACTTTTGCCCTGGAGCCATTTTCAGATAGAAGTTTTAATTTGTCCAAAACTTTCAGTTTATAACCTGCAAAAATATTCATCCTAAACTACGATGGTGAACATGGTATACAGTATACCTGCTAAACATCAACATGTTTCCTACTTTGAGACACACACACACAGCGAGGTGCAGACCAGTGTGAGCTTCAATGCAATTATGCATTAAGTCCATCAAAATTAAAACACACACACACACTACTCTTCTCCAGTACACCACGCTTTATTCAGTGTTTTCGGCTATCTTTCGGAGGCTGTTTCAGGTTTCCTTATATACAACAAATTGATTGTCATGTGATCGATATACAAATGCCAATAAAATAAAACAATGATTAGGTTGAAGCATTGTATCCATAGATGGTTTATGGCCCTTTCAGACAGGATCGGTTTGAGTTGTGCTCCAGGGCGTCCAAAAGTCAAAGTTTTTTGAAAAAAGATAGATGTAATTATTTCTAAAAAGGAAATAATCTGCCTTAATCCATATTTGTTGGTGTTTAGCCTTTCAAAAACAACATTTTCACTGCAGTCAAAGACTGTTTGTTCCCGCTTGCTGCACACAAAGGTAGTTACGCACCTGTATTAACAGGGCAGTCTATCAGCAATCTAATAACACCATATATATATATATATATATACAACCACAACAAAAACAAATCAATTTCTGTTATGGTTCCCTGCAGATTAGTAAACCTTGCTCACTGTTGTTTAGTAGTGGTTACAGTGTTGACAGGAATGACATTTGAGGTATACCAGTCAATCAGAAAGTACTTTCCATGGCCACTGTATAAAGTCTGAGAAGGATAGAGCTGTAAGTCTCATTGGTGTGCAATACAGTAGGTGTGTCCTACTTTAAACTTTACCGCCCTCTGATGAAATATGCATGGCCCAGCCCACATAAATGTTTCAAAAACTCCCCGGGACTAAATTACTTTCAAGTTTTGGAGTGAGCTGGACTGAAATGAGGCTGTCTTTTGAACAAAGCAGAGATTCACTTCAGGAATTGTGATGTTTGGGAGAGGCTCAGAGCGAAGCAGGGCTGTGAGGACGACATGTGCCTCGCAGCTCTGTTTTTATTATTGAAGGATTTAGAGGTTTAGTAGAAGAAGAAGGAAGTGGTGCAGGCTCAGTTGAAGGGTTTTTTTTCGCTCGATTTGTTCGTTTCGATGAGACTGAGACACGGGCCGTGTGTGTTCGGAACAAGGACTGGAATGCACAAATAATTCCCTATTGCCAACGTTTTTTCTCTTACTTTATGTCTCTCAGGAGGCCAGATCAGGTCTCTGAGTTAGTCTTTTCAATTTGAACACAGAAATTAATTTTTGACATTGGGAACAGTAATCTAAAAGATAACCTGAACTCAAAGGTCAACGTACTAATTATCAGGAGCTTTCGATCGCATATTCATCACTGTCATCACAAGATTGAACTTTTACATTAATATTATGTTTAGACATGCGCTGATGAAGACTGTGAGAAGCAGTTAAAACCTCCCAAAAAGGTTACTAAGTGGACCTTGAGATAATTTTTCACACATACTAAGGTCAAGAATAAACTTTCATGCTCAATATCTAAGCTGCAGCAGCCCGCGAAATGTGTGGCCAAACTAAAAGTTGGGAAGTGAGAGAGTACCCGCAGCCAATCAGTAAACAGATATTGTGACTCCTGTGACATGACATGACCTATGTTACAAAGAATTTCTTCCTGCCTGAAATGCATGAACACGCATCTCGGCTGCAGAAAAATTAAATTATTTGCGTCAATGCCTGGTGTGAATTCGGCGTTAGAATAATCACACTAAATTGCCATTTTGTTTCGCTTAATTTTTTCGGCATCATGTACATGTTAGCCCATTACTTGGATTGTGTGCTCGCGCCATAACCGAACAGTACCAAGTGATGTGTGCCACCTGTCAACATGGAAGCTGGTTGCTTGTAGCAGTTAATGTTGTTCACAACCATCAAATAAATATGTTAAGTGTTATAAGTGTTCTAAATAACAACCTGTACAGCTTTGTTGATCTTTATACCTGTTGCCATTTTTCACAGATGTAGCTAGTTAGCCATCTATGAAGGAAGATGGTTCCCATTCTTAATCCTGCCTAAAAAGCTCTGATCGGTCAATTGTTCCTACTTACTGAACAAATTGGAGATGGGTAGAGATTTAGTGATCTGGAACTAGACTAAATGGTGGTAGGGGGAAAAGCAGTATAGACTGTAAGATACTTTACTTACTACTTACTAACAAACTAATACTACTTAATAACTTACTAATGTCCTTTAGCAAAGATGAATCCCCGGTTCATGGAGATGGAACCTCAATAAAATGACAAAATTAGGATTATAATCATCACCTCCTTGAATTTCAGCTGAAAGCTTCATTATAAAAACATGACACACACATGGCAGAGAACGCAATCCATGGAGCAATTATGTGTCCTCCAAAACATACAACATTTGACAAGTAAATTATTAGGGTATAGGTGTATTTTGTAGGTATTTTGAGTCATTACACTACAGTCCTTAGCCATGGCGCTTCCAGCAAGACCCCCAAACAGCCACAGACGAGAGCGAGATGTCCCAATTGTCCAAGGCCAGAATGGAGTTGATGCGTGAGCATTAACACCGGCCTGGTTTCCCTGTCTGCCCGCTGCAGTCGCGGCACGACGAGATGACGGGCCAGTCAAAGGGGAGATGACTGCGATGGTTGAGCTTCAGCCCCCTCTCTGTCTCCTGTGATCTTCGTCGGAGCAGGAATGAAAGCTGTCAGCTCAGTATTACCTGCGAGGACTGGCAGCAGAGGGAGGGAGGGCGATACAAGGAGTAATGACACAGGATGGAGGGAGTAGAACCGTGAAAATGATTGTGTACTTCTTCACCTCAGGGGCTTTCAACTGGAGAAGATGGGCTAAGTAGAGAGTCTGATAGGAGAAATGATGGAAATGACAGCGGAGGGATCGTGAGGCGGCCGGTCTCCACTGTGTGAAAGACAATAACACGGCAGGTGCCTGGGCCAAACGCCACTGTGTGCTGAGATTTCACAATGGTAAAAGGCCCTGCAATGTGCAATGTTCTCACCTTTCCTAAACAGCATGTATTCCCAAAAATTGACTTGATAAAGTATTATATTATCCATAATAGGGTTTCATGAACTCAGCAAGAGGTTGAGAAGAAGTTATTTGAAGTCTATTTTCTAGACCATGGAGGGAGCTTCAACTACTTAGTACATTATATACCTGGAGTGTTTTTCATATTTAAAGTTCAAGCCTCATGGTGTTGGAACCTTTTAGTTTTATCTTAGGTTATGCATTATGTGTGCATGGTTATGATCTTAGTTTGTACAATATCATTTTTGGGAAAATAATTTATCTCACCAGTAGGTCTTCCAAATCATAGAACCCTGGATGTGCTACCATTCAGAATCTGTTGCAAATCCAGCTATAGGTGGTGCTGTAGCTCTTTTTTCCTATCTCAAGCTTGTTTTTGGTATTTGGTGAATATATTCAGCTTGTGCACTAGTATTTTTTTGTCTGGTCACCAATGCATTCTCCAAATCACACCACATCTGGCATGCACATCAACTAAGGGATCATACTGTATTTGGTGGGAATCTGACATTAGGTTGCCTTATGACTCGAGGGTACATCGGTCAAATGTCACCAAATGGGGGAAAATCTGACTATGGTTTACTTTAAAAACATTTCAAAAAAGATATATACCATCACTCTCTCTTAACTTTCCAAAGACATCGAGTTCATATGAGAATACCAATTGAGCCATAAATTCTCTGCAGTTTTACAGCAGCTCTGGGGAGAGAGTAATAAAACCGGAGAGATGTTTGTTGGGTGGTTAGAATACCTCTCCACTCAAATCAGACAGAGCTCACTGTTCTGCTGTCAGGCAGGCAGCAGTGTTATGCCTACTGAATGAGCCTCCTGTAGCAGTTAGCCGCTATATCTAAGATTGATACAGTTAATGTTAAATAGTGCGGTGGCCGCTCAGAACGCGTACCTGTTTGCAACAGGCCGATTGCTTGGCTCCTTGAAGTGCTGCTTGCAGAACCGCTCATTCCTCGTTGACTCCAGGGAAGTGAGGAAGAGTTCGGTTGTAACGTTAGTATATCCAGCATCCGGCAGCAAAAGTGAACTGCCGTCAGTGAGCTGCAGCCAGTAAAGGCCCGCTGTGGACGACATGTTCGACTCAGTCCGCAGAGCCCTTAATCCCCCTACCCCGCTGCAGCACAGAGCGCTATAACTTGTTTATTCAAAGTTTATTAATATTGAACATGCCGACATTGCAACAACTCTGACACTACATGTCCTTGGATCCCCAGCAATGGACCCGCCAAGTGTGAAGTAGAACGGATGAACGGTTCTCTAGATATGCAAAGGACACACATACATAGAGTACACACACACAGGGATTCCTTGCTTTATAGTATATATATATTGCTGAAGTACTACCCCTTGCTTCCAGTCTTTATGCTAAGCTAAGATAACTACATATTGACTCCAGCTTTGTACTTAACACACAGACATGAGATCGATATCCATCTTCTTATCTCACTCTCAGAAAGAAAGTGTGTTTCCAAAAATGTTGAACAACGAACCAAAGTTTTGGTCAAGGGGAAATAGATGCCATCTGAAAGGTCAGGGCCAGGTATCACCATGAATATCCAACCAAATGGTATGACAGTCTGGCTGAGTTATCTTGCTCTGGGCCAAAGTGCTGGATGGATGGACAAAAAATGGCCACACTAGACTGATTGAAATTGCCACTGTTAAGCCCCACCAGCTATACGGATAAAAAGTCAATCTAGAAGTCTGTTCTAAAGTCATTCAGCTGTTCCTTTATTCCAGTCAACATACAATGGTGCTGTAGCATTTACTGTGTAGCATTTAATTTCACAGCATAGCAGTGATTTAATGTAGTCGAGCATCAAGCAGTTTCATAGTGTTTGTGACATTTGGACTGTAAGGATGCAGACTAAAGCTGGCGAGGCCCATGGGTGTTCATCTTGGCCCTGCTGTGGGTTTCAGAAGCTGGGCCCTTCCACTATTAAACAGCCCGAACACAACTCATCAAGATTCCTCTGCCAAAGAAGTCTACGTTTCATGCTGTTACTCTCTTTTCCTTTGCCCCCTCTCTCTAGCTCCCTGACACTTGAGCGTCTCTGCCGCTATCTTTACAGAGTGGCTACCAGTCTCTGAACCAGTCACCCAGAACCTATAGCCAACTGCTGTGTGTCATCAGTAAATGTAGACTAGGTGTCAGGGTGACTGGAGAGTAGGAGGATGTGTTGCTCAAAGTGCAGTCGCTGTGATGAAACAACCTTGGCCTCAACTGTCAAACTTTTTGCAGCACATGTTTGGTGTTTTTTCGCTGTTGTATAGATCACCTTTGCTATATGCTGTGTGAAAAGTACTTATGCTGTTCTCTGCTGTCTGTCTGGTGTCTAAGATTAAAAAATGATTCTGGAGACACTCACAGAACAGATAACATAACAGGAACATTCCATCATCGATCAAATGTTTGGAGCCCCTAAAAGCTGTTCTTTAGTCATGCATTTCACAACTGAACAAAGACTTCCTCACCAAGCAACTGCTTTGAATTCAGAATGAATTCATGTCCACCCCTTTCATGCAGTGGGTGATTGAATTGAGATTACAGTAATGGGCCCCTTGGCTACATTTTTTATGGGTCCCCTACCATCACATATATTACCCCCCAAAGAAGAGACATCAGAGTAATGCAGGGACACATTTCAAGTAATAGCCTGCTGGAAATATGACAGACCTTAAACCTGCAGTAGGCAGAATGTTTTTGGCATCATTGGGCGAAAATTCCGTAATAACCTTTCAGCATATTGTAATTGAAGTGTTCTGAGAGAAAACTAGACTCCTGCACCTCCTCATGGCTCTGATTTCATAAGTCATTTCAGAGAGAGAGAGCGTTCCTATTGGCTGTGCTCCGGCTGGTGGGCGGTGCTTGGTATTTCCTCAACAGGTCTCAACATGGCTGCCGGGTCACAAACGTTCTCATTTTACAGCTAAGCAGTACACTACAAGATGTTTCTGAAAACATTTGAGGAGAGAAATAAGCATTAATGTAACAAAATATTGATTCATATTTGATCAGAGCTGCCTAGTTTGACCGTTTGATCGGAGTTCGCGAGTGATTGACAGCCGGCTCTCATAGACGGCAGCTGGACGGCAGACTCCAGCTCAGCTCTGTCTGGTTGTTTTCCTCCGGTCTGTGAAATCTTGCAGATGCCGTTAGCAGCACCGGAGGACACAAAGGAACATGATTTTTTTCAGATTACTTGTCTCATGTATAGTGACTGTTTTATAATAATAACTTGTTTTAATCATATTTGCTCCATTTCTAGCAGCTTTTACACACAGGTGACAAGAGACAGACATTAACACACACACACACACACAGCAATTTCTTCCAGCAAATCAACACAATATGAGCTCAGACCCAAGATTCACATTAAAACTAAGTATGGTGCAGTCACTGAGTGTATATCAATAAGAAATATTGATGTGAACATTTTTTTTACAGTTTAAATCTTCAATTGCATATTCAAATCAGTACAAGTAGGAGAGAGACCTGCAGCGTAGAGATGACCAAGATAAACAGAAAACCCCAAACTGGTGCAAAAAACATAGATGTTTGCGAAGGCAAATCATCAGCATCCCATCTGAGTAGCAACTAATCCTGCCGGTCAGTTTGACTGATGGGCGGCAAGACATCTCCTCCATCCATGAGCCCTGGGGTCCCATCAGCACATTGGACAGCGATTGTGACACTTCATGATGAATATTAAGATCCACCTATGCAGCAGGATACAGACCGCATGTACTGATCATATCCAACCTTAATCACAACTGATCCAGGCATTACTTTAAATCCATCAACTGGGATCTTCTCAATTGATTTTAGTCTGATGTTCACATTTGTGCATCATGGCATCACATGTGACAGCTGTGGAGAATACAAAATCAGTGAGACAGTGAGGACCGTGGACAACACCAGAAACAGACAGCATCATCTGGGTCATGTCTAGGTGGTACCCCCACAATTTGCAAAACTCTTTGCAAGTTTTTGCACTCATCATCTGTCTGTGAACACCAGAGCAAAACCTCTCACAGCATCCACTGGAAAGAGGTCAAAGGTCATCAAGCAGGATAACACCTCCTTAAATTAACTCAACCCTTATGCATCACTAGGGATATTTTTGGCTTTATAATGTTAAGATTATTTTGGCTGTGTTGATGCATGTGGCATAAATGTTCCTATAATAAGTCTATAACAAAGTGTGTAGCCAAAAGACACTCAGACCATGGTATGTCATCGGAGATTAAGGAAACATGCTAAACTGAAATTCTGGCTTCTCCAACAACAATGCAACAGCCAGTATGTTCTTCTTTGAAATTTCCATTTCGGTCCGGAACGTCTGTTTTTGTTTTGGCTGGTGTGATCCCATCCACTGCCCATTTCGACAGCCCGTTGCTACATATGAAACAAATTGGCATGCAAACACTAAACAGCCATGGAAGCAAGCAAACAAACTGGATCAACAGAGATGACATAACGTTAAGATTCTACCCGACCTGAAAAGCCTCTGCTCATCTCTCTGTGGTCCGTGTGCAGCTGGGTCATCAAGGCAGCGAGTATTTGAGACATACAGCCGGTGAAGTGATTTGCACTACTGCTGGTGGCCAGAGGCTAACGCTGTGATACTAACACACGCTAGCTGCTATCAGTCACACCAGAGGAGCGGACGGGCCATGGCGCCAATGTTTAGAATTTAGACTGGTGTTACCCATTGTAAAATGCTAGTTGTCAGTGCTACATATTGTTCCTTTAAGGACAAAAATGTCCCCATTAAAACCCATTAAAACCACAATGTTGGATCCCACGCCCATTACAGCATAAAATCATACCTTCTCTTATATCAGGCTTTCAATCTGGAGCTTCAAAATTGTAGTTTTTACTATTTCCCACCACAGTGTGCCATTATCTCCTGTTTGCCCTATGGGGCAAATACATGCTATTTTCCTGTTTTCCACAGGGGGCATTGCTGCTGTATTATGGAGCACTGCAGGGTTTGATGCAATGCATGAAAATCAGTGTTGTTGCTAATCATTGACATGTCCCAGACTGTGAAAAATACCCCCCTAAGTCATTTAGTAGACAGAAAATAATTCAATGTTCGTGGGGGTTTTTTTCTTCATAAAAAACAAAAGTGGCATTAGGTAAACAAACTGATATTTAAAGGGTTAAAATTCTGAAATTGAATGAATATTTGGTCGTTATGATCAGGACTGATGTTGGTTAAAAAATGTAACTCAGTGAAAGTGGAAAATAATATTAATATATATGATTTTTTTTATAGTAGTTTTAGGAAGAGGACATTTTTATCCTCTAAGGTAACAAGTGGGAGATTTTTTTGACATCAGAATTAATGTTGTTAATAATCAGTGACATATCACAGACTGTGAAAAACAAATTTCCCCCAGCATTTACTAGACAGAAAATAATATTTTTTTTTGTGTTTGTTTTCATAAAAACTGTCATTTAAAGGGATACAGGGAATTCTGAAAATGAATGAATATTTGGTCGTTATGTTCGCGAATAAAGTTGGTTAAAAAAGATTTAACTCACTGAATGTCGACAATAATATCAATATAATTTTATGGCAGCTTTTTGACATAGACATTTTCAGAGCAACTTTTTTAAAGGGATGCACAAGTGTTCAACTCTACATCTTAAAACATGCCACTAATAAAATTAAATGTAGTACTAAATTTGAATATATGCGCATATAATTTCCAGTCATGAAACACCCTTGTTATGTCGTAAGACACTGCTGAGCATAATCACAACATTCCACTGTTGTCGACTGAGCTTTTAATGTATTACAAAATGATGCATGAATCTGTTTGTGGCATATTATATACATAAAATGTACTAATATTCCTTACAATCTAAAATCAAAGTAAATAGATGTGATTTACTTTAGGTCCTCGGCTCAGTCGGGCAGTGGAGGAATCACAGAGACAGCCTTTTATCTCTAGTGTCCATTGGGAGCGTATACCTGTTCCAGAGAGGCTTAGCTGTAATGAGATAGGCTATTTCGCAGCATTCCCACTTTCTCAAATAACAAGGAGCACAGGGGGGCCAGTGCCCAGACAGTGCCCTCTGCTCCCCCATATCCTTACTCCAATGGTCCCTCATATCCTCCTTATTACCACCAATGCCCAGTGCCTAGGAAAGCAGCAGTCCTTTTAAAGTTCAGCGCTAAATCACAGCTCTCAGCCTTCAAAGGAGTCCAGTTCTCCATTCGGGTCGCCTGTCCTCCTCAGGCAAAACAGAGGGATGAAGTAATTTCACAGCCAGTGACACAACATGTGTCACAGCACGCGGGCCACAGCCCTGGTGTCATTTTCCCTTTTGGCTCCAGGAGAGAGTTGCTGCTTTGCTGTCATTTTGGCTTTCATTACTCGTGTTTTTTTGTTCTTGAATGACATGGCTGGCTCTGACACATTACGGCTTGCCATGCCACTCTATTCAGCTGTGAAAACAGGAAGCTCGGGGCTTATGTGGGCCTGTATAAAACAAATTGTTCTGTGTTACTGAGCTGTGCGGTTCCACTCTATTTGGGGGTTTGTTGTGGAACTGCACAGCAGAAAATGATGTTGTGCTTCCCTTGAAGATTGTATTGTTTCTTAGAAAGTCAATTCATGGTGTTTGTGCTGTGGACTAAAACTTCTGCAGTCATTTAGGTCACTGAGGAAAAGTTCTGGTTATTTACAATCGGGGTCTTATTGTCACATTTTGGGCTAAAAGACGTGCATTTGAATAGTATAGATGGGTTTGTAAGGGTGGCATCACATGGTGTGGAGAAATAAGGCCGGCTCAAATCTATTTTTTGATGATGTGCGATTCCAATTGGATTTCTACAAATGCTCAGTCCAGACAACATAGAGGAGAACAACAGTCTTAATTTAAATATTAATTTAAATACAATGCATATCCTCCTCCGTCGCTCAGTTTGTCTGGTGCAACAGAGGAGTTCTGCAACGCCACTTGACAGCACGATTGTTTGGAGGGCAAAATCATGGACAGTGCTGGCCCGCCCTATACGCTGAATATGCAATTGCGTACGGTCCCATGAATCCTTTTATTATTATCATTTTTTTCTAAAGAAAGTTGGGAGACATGCGGCCAATCAATAGCAGTGGTAGTCCATATTTGATATGAATTAGTCTAGCTGACAGGAAATGAGCAGCACAATGCGAGGGAGAGAGGAGAAATACAAATAAAATAGGAAGGAAAACAGATATAATATATCAATAAAGCATGCCGGAGATGACATCAGCTGCAGGTGGAATCATGATCGATATTCTTACCGGGTGCTTCCACTCCAGACAATGCTTGTGATTCCACCAGACGATCTGCAGCGCATTTCAGAAGCGGCTCTCCGCCCTGCTCCACTAGTCTATTTTTGATGGAGCCGTGGCGCGCTGCACAGAGCAGATCGAGCCGGGCAATATAACCAACAGGCACTCTATGTGAAATATAGGTACGAAATAATTATGAGGACGAATGTATGTTTGACAACTAAAACACAGCTACAAATGTTTGATCCATGTCGTTCATGAATGGACTTTTAACAGTATTAAATGTGTCCGTAGGCTACAGCACAACAAAGTAGGAAATAACAGCCATAAACACATGTAGTTGTCCGTAGTGAATTTTGATGTAATATACTGTTTCAGTGAACATAATAGGTCTATTTTCTGTTCTATAAATAACATTCTCCATTTAGTGTTTGTAATTATATCTGGTTGGCAAAAGAAAAACTTGAGTTTCTATTCCTGTAGGTTTTATAGCAATGGACCAATGATGTAAATCACAGATGCGCAAAAAATGCTGACTAATCGGCAAGAATTTGGAGGGGCTGTGTGTGTGTGTGTTTATATATATAAAAAATCTCCCTCTCACCCTCGTGGGGTGGTATCTGTGTCTTCCTCATGCTCGGGTCCTCTACCAGAGGCCTGGGAGTTTGAGGGTTCTGCGCAGTATCTTAGCTGTTCCTAGGACTCTTCTGAACTGAGGCTTCAGATGTCGTTCCTGGAATCTGCTGGAGCCACTCTCCCAGTCTATTACCACAGGGACTTCATTGGCTTTGACCTTCCACATTTGTTCCAGCTGTTCTTTCAACCCTTAAATCTTCTCAACCTTTTCATGTTCCTTCTTCCTGATGTTGCCGTCAGCTGGTATCGTCACATCTATCACCACTGCCCTCTTCTGCTGTTTGTCTACCAACACTGTGTCCGGTTGGTTAGCCAGCAGCTGCTTGTCAGTCTGGAATCCCACAGGACCTTAACCCTGTTGTTCTCAACCACCTTTGGTGGTATGTCCCATTGGGATTTGGGTACTTCTAGTCCATACTGGGTACAGATGTGCCTGTACACTATCCCAGCCACATGGTTGTGCCTCTCCATGTACGCTGATCCAGCTTGCATCTTACACCCTGCTACTATGTACTGGATCGTCTCAGGGGCATCTTTGCACAGCCGGGCCTTGGGTCTGATCTACTATGGTAGATCCTGGCCTCTATGGCCCCTGTGCTTAGGGCCTGTTCTTGTGTTGCCATGATTAGTGCTTCTGTGCTGTCTGTCAGTCCAGCGTTTTCCAGCCATTGGTAGGTCTTCATGATATCAGCCACTTCCTCTATCTGACGGTGGTACATGCCATGTAGGGGCTTGTCTTTCCATGTCCTGCTCCTCTTCCTCTTCACTATCATCAGGTTTCTGCTGTCTGAGGTATTCACTTAGCAGCTCATCATTTGGGGCCATCTTTTTGACGTACTCCTGGATTTTCGATGTTTCATCCTGGACAGTGGCTCTGACGCTCGCTAGTCCTCGGCCTCCTTCTTTCCTTTATATATATATATACCATATATATACACGGAATTGGCTTTCCAAATAATAAACTATACAGATGGCTTATCACATGAAAAATCACATAAGATTATTATTTCATATTTGATCAGCACTTCCTTTGACAGTTTGATCGGTGTTCGCGAGCAGTGATTGACAGCTGTTGTAGAGACTGCTTGGCTCTGATTGGTTGTTTTACTTTGATGACATTCTCAATATCTTCAAGCTTCATGTGGGTATAATATGTGGTTATAATTTTGTTTTTTTGTTCCTAATTGTATGTTTATATTCACTCGTTGATTTGGTTGTGGTCTGAAAGGGGGGATTGCTGTCCGACAGTGAATGCACTGATAGTGGAGGCGTCCCATGTCAGTGATTGCTCAGTCCACTACACTAGACCCTAGAGCTGAGGAGTATGTGAATCTCCCTATAAAGAGTCCCATCTGAACCTACCATTAACTATGTACAGGCCTAAGGCTCGACAGAGATGTACTATCTCCTTGCCACTTTGATTTATTTCAGGGTCAAGGTTGTTCCGATGGTTGACGGTCGGTGTGGTAAACAGTAAAACCTTTTCTCGCGTTCACACAGCTGACCAGTCACTGCGTGGAGTGGGTGTGAATGTCAGATTTTCAGTTTTGTAAAGTTGCAGAAATAGTTGCACATATTCAGTGTGGGCCGAGGGAGTTTCTGAAGCTTTTCGACCATACATCAAGTAGTTCTAATGAAGTACTGGCACATTAAGGTTACCTAGGTTGCGAAAGAATATGATTTTCTTTAAGAACAGCGACATGTTGTGAATACTCCTCAGTGCAACAACATTCCTTCGCTTCAAAAGTGGGACTATATGCTGTTTGCCAAGTGTATGCATAAACAGTGTCCATGCCTGGCAGTGTTTTCCTCCAGGGATGAAGTGTCAGTGGCTGCCTGTCTATCTTGATGATTTCTCTCTGGCAGAGCCAACAGGGAATGGACAGAGAAATCAATCACACTGTGGCCCAAACACTGATGCTGATGCTTGCAGATATTTTTTTCCTCCCCTCTTTTTTTTCTCTGTTGAGGATTTATTGTAATACACTGTCAACCCCATCGTTAAAGGCATCCCATAAAGGCGTAAGAATGTGGGGGCATGCATATATATATACCTCCCACTACCACCACTACGGCTACGGCTGCTTTCCCCCCAAGGGACCCGATGTTTCTTCTAAATAAACCGCCTCATCCAAGCAGCTGTGCTGTGCTAAATAGGGGCCAGCTTAGAGGAGCTGCTTTGTTTTCTGCTGCCAAACGCTGTTTAGATGGTAAATGTCTTTGATTAATGAAGTCATTTTTTTTTGTTGTTGTTGCCATGGTTCCTTGGGAAGCTTGCAGAGATAGATTGAGAGAACACTTCATCCTTGACAAAGAGGGGTCAAAGCAATTCTAGCTTGTCCCGAGGAAAGATTAAAAAGCTACTTCTTGGAGGCTTTTCTCAGATGAGTGTACATAATGTGCATTAGCAGACTGCTGGAACGAATAAATAAATAAAATAAAGCTACTTGGAGATCAATCCCTCTCTGATGGTCTGTTCTCAGCCAAGTGAGAAGAACGAGTCACCGGGAGGCCGGGAGTGATGGCCTGCATCTTAACCAAATGAAACCGCAGTATGTTAAAGATATAGACCCACTTTATTGTAGCACTCAACGTTCCCACAAATCCCAGAATGTTCTCCCAGATGTTGTAAAACACAACTGTCAACTATGTTGATATGAATCAGAGTGGACTATGCAGATCTGATCAGGATGTTTTTAATCCATCAAAGTATATCTTTATTTCATGTAACCCATACACTCTCCCGTCACTTTTAACCAGCAGCTGGGAAGCAAGACACATGAACTTCTTGGGTATTGAGGAGTATTTTTGTAGTGTTTCTTCATGGGCAAACTGTATCCTGCACTGTACATTTACTGCCATTCGACAACTTCCCCGCTACCCTTTCCCTCTGCTCCCATTGCCAACACCTGTCAGCCCGGAGCGCAGCCACCGTCTCTTTCTCTCTCGCTCATCCACACACTCACTACACACACACTTAAACACTGTCCCATTGAGCCTTGATCAAATGCATCAATGTTGCTGGAAACATAGATCAGCAATGCTACTGAACCAACATTTGTAGCTTACCAAAGCGTGCAAATCTGGACAGGAACAATTCCTAATCTGTAGCGGAAACACGATTCCAAACCGAAGCAGTTGTTGATGACTTGCGTCCCCTACCAGCCGGTTAAGAGGAGTGAGGAGTCAGCAGTCAGTGAAAGTGTGAATCACCGCAACCACAACAGGTCCTTGAGTAAACAGTCATAAATGAGCGCAGAAAATGTGCATTTTTGTGCATTGCATTGTGGGGAAATAATGTCCATTGTCATCCTATACTAGTAGTACGTACTGATTTGGCCAAAATGTAATATATAGTATGCAGTATGCAAACAAAAGCAAAATCTACAGTTTGCCAAAAGTACCCAGATGTCGTACTGATTCGGAAAAAATCTCCAGTATGCATTGGACCAGTCTACATCGCCTACTGTATCCCACAATGCAAAGCGCTGGACCGCTACAGGCTACGGTTACAACAACAAAAGCCAAAAACTGCTTGTTTTTTACATTTTTCGTAACTGTTTCATCACTAAATTCACTTCTGAAAAGTTTTGACGTGAGAAATCAACTGTGTAGATTTTGAATATTGGCAGTTTTACAATGTTAGATGGCAAATCGAACATTTGCTCCAACTTTTTCAGAGTTTAGAAGCTCCACAAACTGCCGTGACAGTTAACTAGCGCCTGCCGGGGTCGTTACCTCGCCAGCCGGGCACCTATATATATAAACTGGAAAAACAAAGTTCGGAAACTTGTGTTTGGTGGATTATTTCTCTATTGTTACAATGCTAATTGGCATTGTATTTTACATCGTTGGAAAGCCTGTTTATTTACCTTCGCAATGATGTCCAACTTGTAAGGATCATGCATTTGTGGGATGAGCAGCACAGCTGATTATGTGGGGAGCGCCCAAGAAAAATTTGCCAAAATGCTTCGTCAATGGTAAACAGTGTATTCTCCTGTTGGTATTGACTCTTGTTTTGAGTTGTTTGGTGGATTGGATGATTGAACTCTCTATCAGTAACAAGGAACAAACAAGACATATTGGCTATTTTACACTTTATTCATTTAATACACCGTCAGGAGCCTCAGTAGCGGTGGAAGATCCATACGCAGCCACAACAGCCTGGCACCTCCTCCTCATGCTGGTCACACACATGTTGCTGTGGGATGGCGTTCCATTCCTCAACCAGGATTCGGTGCAGGTCAGCCAGCGTGGTTGTGTTGGTCACTCTAACACTGGCTGCAGAATCTCATCCCGATATCTCCCTGCAT
>CAKAKR010042824.1:0-40492 GCA_916700685.1 Adelosebastes latens | reverse complement strand
GAAACAGAATGATACTGTGCATAAATGAAGTGTGAAGCGCACCGCGTCACACGATACCCCCGTTTCTGACATCTGTCGGGGCTTAACAGATGCTCCGCTCGGCTGCTTACCCAGACTCCTCTCCGAGTCAGCCAGGCTCGCCAGTAAGCCAAGGATCTGACTGGCTGTGGAAATTGAGCCTGATGGTAATTGATTGCATATAACTTGTGTGCTTCAATTAAAGAAAGTTAGTAGCTAGCGAGGAATTAAAAAAAAAAAAGAAGAAGTTTGAGAGCAGAAAAGACGTGGCCATCCATATTTGTCGCAGCAGCGCTCTTCAAGGTCAGCTCACTGCCAGCAGGCACCGGGAGGAGGAGGAGGAAGAGGACGAGGAGGAGGGGAGATGGCTGACAGAGAGAGAGAGAGAGAGAGGGCCAGTCTGACAGCTCAACAGGGCTGACGGCTGGCTGAAGCAGATATTGAAGGACAGGTGGATGTAGTAGGAGTCTGGTGTGCTGGTATCAGGGGGCGTGGCCCATGGATGGTCCAGAATCATTGTCGTCAAGGTTTCGTGGGTCCATGGGGTCTGCCCTCGGCTCTGGTAGCCTGGGAAAAAAAACATAGCAAAAACAGAACACAGACAAATTATATGACTGTAAGTTCCTCCAACTCTTCTCCTTCTCTTTCACAAACACACACCCTCCCGCCACGCACACATATTACGGAAACATAATAAACCTTTGTGAAATGCAATCAGCTTCAATCAAGCTACGCCTTAAGTAGAAATCATCCATTCTGTCGGTTTTATATTAGCAGCTCTGCGGTGACAGAGACAAAGTGATAGCTAAATCGCAGGGACCTGTAGCAATCCGAGCCTGGCTGATGGATTCAATTTCACTGGAGACAGTCTACACTAATCATATGCTCTAATTGGACAATGTCGTAAGGGTGACAGAGTACTGCTCCTCCCTGAGATGCAGCTGTAACTTCTCTCATTCCACCCTCCATCCTCCATCCTTCACATTATGATTTTTTTCCCCCCATGCGTCTATGGCATAGCCATTTTCAAAAGACTGATGTGTCAGCATGTTTTTATAAACACACACTTACTGTAAGGGGGGGGGATGCTGTTTAATTCAATGAGATTCAATTCACTTTAGAGCTATGCCATCTAATTTCCCCACTCAAATGTTTCTTTTAAAACAATCACTTCCTGTGACCTTGGACAGCTAGTTTGCATTTATATTTGTGAATTTACTGTCATCTATCAAAGCAAGAATCAAAGTGTATTCCATTCAAATCTCTGTTGTCATCCTGATGTACGGCTTCATAGGGCACAAAATAGAGTAGAAATTAAAGTGAACGGCTGGCAGCTTGACTGACGGTGCACTCTTTTTTGATTTAGAACTGATACAATCGACAAGTTCAAGGTCAGAACCATAGACTGTGTATAAAGATGGACGACATGACAGCTCCCCAAAATTGATGCCAAAACATCCCAATCGCTCGCCTGTGTCTGACTGCAGTATAGGTCATAAATCCCGCCCCCTACATGTTAGCGGATGGGACATGGGCCAAACTAAAAAGTCAAAGTACACGTCAAATACATTTTTCCCAAAGATGGTTTATGTCATTTAAGGTAGTTCAAGTGTTCATTTTTCTGATAAGTTTGGTTTTAATTTTTTATTTGATGCAATAAAAAGGGGGTGTGACGTCATGATTGATAGCTGTGATTGACAGATGCTCTTTGTGAAGTAATTGCAGAGGCCGAGGCTCTGGAATTGTACGAGAGAGGAGATGTAACTTTAACTTTCCATAACGTCACGAGTCTGTGTAATAGAACATGTGTCATTTCGATCATAAATATATTTGTAGAGATATTATGGTTAGTTAGTTGTGTCTTTCTAGCCAAGCAGCTACCGTGGTGCTAACGTAGCAGCTAGGTGGCTCACGCAAGCTGCGGCCATGGCCATTGGCTCGGGCGGGTGTGTGGGCGGGACCTCGATACCACGGCTTCAGCCCCCCCGATCACTACCGCGGAGACTCTGGCTCCAAATGACATAAAAATCTGGAAATGGCAGCATCCATATCCAGGATATTATGGCTTCACTTTTGTACAGTGGGAGGAAGTGGAGACGCGTCGTCCATCTATACATACAGTCTATGGTCAGAACTGATATTGTTACAAAATGAAGCTGTATTTGGATGAAAATCAAAAAACAGATAACATTCACTGTCAGTTGAGCAGCTACATCTGTATGTAACCACAGTGCGGATGCTTGGCTCTCTAGTTATTACATTTGGAGGGAGAGTGGTTCATGACAACCAATAAAGCAACAGGTAATTTGTAGAGCAAGCAATTATTATCTCTCACACAAATGGTTACAGAACACAGTAAGCGAAACGAATGAATCACTCCCCAGAACAAGCACAGCGAGCATTGACAAAAAAACATTCAAACACAAAGAAGTTAATGTAGCAGTAGCAAGAAGATGAGACGGCTAGTCATGACGCGAAACAGTCAGTTGTACGATATAACTCAATGTGATTGTGTGTGAAACGTTTTCCAGTTTTAGTTTAATGTACAGCGTCCCAAATTGGTGATTGTTTTTTTTGTGATTTTTCACTTTAACACGTCATGTTGTCTCGGATATGTATAAAAAATACTGTATATAATCCTTTATACAAGGAAGCTACTAATTAATACATGCTATATAAACTTATTGACTTATTCTGTTGTCTCTATCTCCTATCACTCTGTCAAGGACACATATCCATCTATCTCTGCTTCTCCCCCTCACTTGCTTCAACACTGTACTGTTCCGCCTCCGTTTCCTTCCAGTGCTGCTGTATTGCAGCACAACCTTTGAGAAAAAAAAATCTACACGTCAGTTAATAGGCTGCGATATCTTTGTGAGCGCTGCTCCCTGAGTATTCCTGTCTGACATACTTCTGTTGGCAAAAACAAAGAGCTGCTTCCTTTCCCCTCTTGCACCTCCTCGAGCAGCGCAGCATCACAACACAAACACACAACAGGGCATCTCATCAAAGGGCAGCTTTAACTCAAATGCCTCGTGGTGAAGTTATAGACGGCACTTTTGGAGTTTAACAAAGCAGTAACAATTTGCATATACAGACACACACACATACAAACACACCTTGGCAACACGTGCCAACTTACTGACTGCCAAAAAGAAGTGATGATGTTGGACAGAGTGTATAAGGTACTCATACAGGATTAGCTGCTGCTGTGTAGTTATACCATCTCTACACATCCGAGACATTACTCTGTTCCCATTCAAATTCTTGGCAAAGTTACCACTTGTACTTTCTGTACCACGCCAGTTTGACTCAGTATTCAACTTGTCTGCAGCATCACACAGGCTGTTCATTCTTTATAGTCAGCACAACACACGAGAGTCTGCATTGAGCTAAGCCCAGTGCTCTCACGCAGCTCCCTCCTGTCTGACATGGTGTTTGGGGGTAAAACGTTGGCAGACTTATTTGTGTAAGGCAATTTCATCTTGCATCTCCAGTCAACCAAAACAGTCACCCCCTTGCTCTTCGTAAAAAAAAAAAAAAAAAAAAAAGTAATTACAAATATATTTATATGTCACAAAGCGGGGGCCTGCACTATGGAGGCAAATGAACTATTTATATTCAAACGGTCCTTGCTAAGCCTTAGGACACATAGATGTAATAACTTATTTATTCCACCCGCAGGAAAAAGGCCATTACTTGAGAGAGAGAGAGAGAGAGAGAGAGAGAGAGAGAGAGAGAGAGAGAGAGAGAGAGAGAGAGAGAGAGAGAGAGAGAGGGTGGTGGTGGTCGAGAGGAAAGACAGAGTGGAGCTTCAACATGCAACAAAATGTCAGTGGGTGGGTGATAAATTCCCTACAAGTTAAAGCCCTTGCTTTGTTCTCTTTTCCTGTCTGTTCATCTTCCCTGGCCTAAGTAAAAGATCACTTTGCCCTGTGTGTGTGTGCGTGTGCCCTGGCGATTGGGTTCTTTCCGCCCATGACTTATTCATACGCTTTAATGCAGTCGATGTATTATTGATCAGGGCCGATCATTGCCTCCTCCTCCCCTTGGTGTGACCATGTCCTGCGGACAGGGGGCGAGCTGAGAGCTGGGGAGGCCCGCTACGGAGCTCACCGTCTGGGCTTCAGTGGAACATAGTGATGGATGGACAACAGCCTTGGTGTGTGGAAATTTGGAACACTGTGTGTGTGTCAGAGAGATAAGATGTTAGGACTGATAGACTAGAGCCGAGCTCATCTTACTAATGTCCCCTCTTTGATTGAAACAGAAAAAGTTTCTCCAATAGCCCTAAAAATGAACCTATCACTCATGGGAGAAAACCTCTGGCTCCCTATGAGGAAAACAGAGCGAGGGAGCGTGCAGGGTGTTGCGTAAGCCTCTTTGACTTTTGTCTCTCTCATTCTATTCCTATTTTGGCCTCGACCCTGTGCAGCTCTCTCTGGGAGATCGAGGAGGGAGGGGTGTCTCGGCCTGATTAAGTTCGAATTCCCTGCTTCTTGGCAGAGAAGCTGCAGGACTCCAAAGTCATCATCCGGAAACACTCCCATCGCGCCGTGGCAGCCTCGCCAGCTTGATCCAGCCTCATTGCCGTATGAATAATCATACTGCAGTAGCTTGGGATATGCTGAATGGGTTTTGAGGTGTGTGTGTGTGTGTAAAAAAGATGGAGAGAGGAGGGAGAAGGGAGGAGCTGAAGAGCAAACTGGGGGTTGCTGATAGGAAAGCGAGGTTCTTCTTGATTAAGCAAAGAGGTTGAGCGAGAATAAGGCTGTGTACACAGCGCTGGTGGCAAACCATCCTCAGGTTGGAAAGTAACTATTACAATTTGCATTTCCAAACAGAGGTGATGCCATCTGAGCGTACTCCATCACATGAAGCAGCAGGGCGCATTCCTCAAAACCCTGCAGGCCTATGAGGTTTGGTCTAATGAGAGAGTGTCTTTAATAATTATTGATAGAGCCCACGAGGACAGACTCTTACCCTTACTCTCTAGTGAAGCAGTGCACTCTGCCACTACTTAATGAAGTAAATCTGGTTGCTTCTGCGGGATGATTTAACACTACAAACAGCTTTGGGACAAGAGGTGACTGTGATATGGAAAAATAGATCAAATAAAGGGAGCAAAAGGGAGAAGAAATGGACCGTAGAGCATTAATGATATCAGGAAGCAGCTATAGATGGCAATCTAATGTAGAAAAAAGAAGAAGGCAAGACATACTGCTATTATGGGTAATTTACCTTCTCTGCGCTAATGCTCTGCTGGATGTAATTGGCCATTGTCCTGGAAAGGTTTACATCGCTCTCTCTCTTATTGCCGTCTTGTCTGCCAGCTTCCCCTCCTCTCTCTGTGGATTTATGCTCTTTCCTTTCATCTGACAACCCCCGTCTAGGCGTGTGTAATTTAGAAATAGCCCCTGCACACACCTTTCATTAAGAGCGCCCCTGTGATCTTCCCAACACTTTGCACTCCGCGATGATCCTGCTATAGCTAGAATTCGAGATATACGGATGTATCCTAATGAGGAGGAATGTGGAGGGAAAACCGAGGAGGGGCAAAGTAGAAGTGGAAAGGGAGACTTTAAGGAAGGAAAAAGGCAATTTATCAGAGCTTTCTGGAAGGTGATGATCAGAGAACAAAGGGAGGAGAGCCAGAGTGTTGGCAGTGAGTGACAGCATCTCGATCGGAGTTGTTGCTGAGGCTCAGACACAAGAAAGGGAGAGCTGATGTGTAAGTGTGGGAGCAACGACTTATACATTTGTCAGGAGTTTCTATTAAAGCTCCATTGTCACAGGTTACTCAGGCCATGATCAGATAAGGGGCTTTTCTCTCATGCTCCTAATACAAAGAGCACTCGCGAGCGCTGCCAGGAACACACACATCACACACAACAGCCTCGTTGATATGCGGCTCTAAGTTTAAGAACTTTCAACTTCCAAAATTAGGTGTAGCTACTTCTACCAAGGAGACAATGTAGGGCTGTCACCAGCTACCACTGTATAAAAAAAATCCCCATCAAATTACAAACCAATTTCCTTTGTGAATATATTTGCACAAAAAGCCAAACAAAAGAGCAGATGTTAAAAGAAACTCAGTGGTTACTGATAATTGAATCTTCTATAAAAACATTTTATTTCAAGGGAGAGAAGCCTTCTTCAGTTGATAACTTTTATAAAAACAAATTGCCTATTTTAGACGCTTCAGTCGGGGTTAATAAGTATGCACGGTGCTGTAACTCTGCCTAAAATCATACTAATTAGCTAATTTAGCAACTGGTACGATAAAATTGTCATTGTAATTCCTCCAGGCACAACATTTTTGCTGGGTCTGTAGCTCTGTAGACTTTTCAACTGGTTTTAATCTCATCTTAAAGCAATAGTTTGGGTGTTTTGAAGTGGAGTTGAATGAGGTACTTATCCATAGTTAGTGTATTACCTACAGTAGATGACGGTCAGCACGAACCCAGCTTGGAGAACCAGACAGGAGTTACTAACTGGAACCAAAGCAATGTACTGCTGTGGACGGGGCCGGCAGCAAAATGTATTTCAGCCACCTAAAAGAAAGGCCCACCTAAAAAAAAATCAATATTAGTTTAAGTGTATGCCGTGAGACAGCTATACAGTCTCGTGTCTCAGTCTCATGTAACTATATAGAGCAGTTTGCGATGGGGAACTGAAGCCGTTACCAATGCTCTCGCCAAAGCAACCAGACTTCACTGAAAAAAACAGTAATTTTACCTCGCAGAACAGGGGAGTTGCTGGCCTACCTCTGCCTCGATCGGTTAGTTTGTTTCTGTTATTGCGTGACTTTGGTTAGTTCTTACCAAAGCCACAAAACACACACAATACACAGGACACACAAAAGCACAAAAACAAACAAAAAAAAAACCAACCGATCGAGGCAGCGGTAGACCAGCAACCCCCCTGTTCTGTGAGGTAAAATTACAGGTTTTTCCAATGGAGTCTGGTGGCTTTGCCGAGAGCATAGATGGATGCAACGGCTTCAGTTTCCTGTTGGAAAGGGCTGTCCCACGGCAAGGTAAAGTGGTGAAAATATTCTAAATATAGCGTACACTTAAGGCTTATACTAGATGAGCATTTCTTTTAGGTGGCTAAAATACGTTTTGCTGTTGGCCCCGTCCACAGCAGTACTGTGCTTTGCTTCCATGCGTTAAATCCATTCTGCTTCTCCAAACTGGGGGCGTGCTCACCGTCAACTTCTGTGGGTAATACAATGAATATGGATAAGTACCTATATAGTACTATATATAGTAATAAGTACCTCATACAACCCCATTTCAAAACAGCCCGAAGTGTCCTTTTAAGGATAGGACTTTGTGTTGGAGACTCTTGGCTTCAATGCATGAAGACGCCTCCTGCAGTAACCCAGAGGTTTGTGCTATAGTAGGTCCATTCCCCCCCTTTTTTACAAGTTACACTATTAACAAATAATGCCAGTTTCCACTGATATATGCATGGACTCATACAGTATATAGTGTACATAACACATGACCTGAATATGATGTTTTCTATCAGTATTTTTTTTTTTACCTTAAAAATGTGTTTCAAAACGTTTTACAGCTTAATGCCCATACTTTGGGACATTGAAATTGCAGCTTTTGACAGAATGTCTTTTCTAAACAGCCCCGACCCTGGCTCCGTACCTCATAATTCATGTTTATCCAAACTCTGTACTATTACAAGGATTAAGGGCGTTGAATGTGACATTGAATGTGACATTCTTCATACTGGCATCCTGTCTTGTTTAGACTGCTGTAGCTCTTTATTCTCTACCGGTGAAAAGTTGTCTGGCATCACTCCAGCCCATTCAAAATGCAGCTGCTCAGCTTTTCACCGCTAAAAAGAAAAGAAAAAAAGAAAAGCACCTAGCCCTGTCGCTTCCTGTACCCGTTATTTTTAGAATTGACTATTTTAAAATGTAAGTGATTTATTTCAAAGCATGACTGGGTCTGCCCTATGCTACATCACAGACCTTTTGACTACATATGAGTTGGGAAGTCTGTGATCTTTAGATGAGAACTGTCTGATTTTTTACAAAGTAGACTGCAGAATAAAAGTAACCATGATCTGAACTCGAGGCTTTGAGACTTCAGAATAACACGCCTGCATAAATCAGGTCACAGAGGTGAGTAAATTGTTTCAAGTCACTTCTATAATATGCTGGTTTATTATGTAAATTTTTAGCAATGACTTGTTTTTCCGCTTCTTTGTCTTTAATAATTAATCTTATGTGCAGCCCTGTTTTATTCATATCTTCTGTATAATACACCATCTTCCTGTGGTAACAGAGTTTCTGTCCTGTCATGGCAGAAAGAGAAAACGTCAGCGAGTGTGACAACAGTTATTGAGGAGCGAGGACTCCATTAAGATTCCGGAGGCGAGAGGCTGCTATGTGGGCACGCAGGTGCTAGCCGCTCTGCAGGTGTTGGAGGTGGATGGCAGGGAGGATCGGTTCACAGCTTGGATTTTATGACTGTTTTACTGTTTTCACTGACACACAGGATGATGAACTGATGCACAGGAATATACAGAGATGCATAAATATGCCTTTCAATTGGATTATGTGACAGTCAGTGTCACAAATAGGTGACATGCTGTCAGAGGCTGGATGGAAGACACTGCCGAAAAAATATGTGGAACGGATATTGTATTTATTTTGTTTTTGTTTGCCATAAACTTAACACAATATCCAGCCCGTTCTCACTCCCAGGGCTTCAAATACCGAGACTTTGTCACATTGCGGCTGTGGCTCAGGGGTAGAGCAGGTTGTCTTCCAATCGGAAGTTCGGCGGTTCGAATCCTGGCTCCTCTGATCACGTCGAAATGTCCTTGAGAAAAACACTGAACCTCAAATTGTTTGACTGAGTATTTAGATTAGATGGGTAGGTTGGCACCGTGCATGGCAGCCTCTGCCATCAACGTGTGTGTGAATGCTGACATGTAGTGTAAACCGCTTTGAGTTAGTGCTATATAAATGCAGGTCCATTTACGGGCGCCGGCTACTGCTGCACAGGGCACCCTTTAGCGCCGGTGTGAAACGCACCGGGCATTCCATTAATTTTAATGTAAACCCATCTGCGGCAATAGTAAATGCTCCGAGAAAAGTGCGCCGGGAATGTGATGACGTAGTTTAAAGAGTGAAAAGACACACACCGGGAGTGGGAGGGGAGGTGAATGGGCCCAACAAACACAAGGCTTTCATCCAGGAGACTCTTCGTTCGTGTCCCGTGTTCACGTGTAACGTTCAACAAACGTAGTAGTTTTAAGCCCAACCATGTTGTTTTTTTCCCTAAACGTAACTATAGTGGTTTTGATGCCAAAAATAAAGTGACGCCAAGGATTGTGATAAAACGGCGGTATGTGACGAGTTGGGATGAGAATGTGTTGCAATATCCTTTTTGGTTTGGTTTGCTCAGATTTATCAACAAGAAAGCTGTTCGGAAACTTTCTTCCTTTGTAGCCATGTCTAATGTTCTCTGATGCAGTAACACACACACACATACTGTGCCAACCAGACACACACACAGCAGGGATTCATGATGTTAGTGATTTGCCTTGAGACAAAGAAAACAACCACATCGCTGTTCTTCCTCCATGAGATGGGAGTGTAATCTGCACGGGTGTCAAAACTCCCCGGGCATTTCAATGATAAATCCGTAAAATGTCTTTACAGCCCGCATCTGTGCAGCAACCCCTGTTGAGCCATAGCCGCAGCAGTACTGGCTTTGTTTACATGGTGATTTATTGGGCTGAGGATATTCTTTTCCGGGGAAAATATATAACTGTCTATATCCATACTGACCACGATTAACTGCATGCACTGAAAAAAAAAAAAAAAATACTGTTCGAATTTAATATCTGAAATGACAGCCTGATTAAGCCGAGAAAAGTGTTATCGTTCATCCCATCAATTATGAACTAAGTGTTTTTGTAATTACATTTCAATTTGGGATGCAACTCTTCAAATATGCACAAACTTTACACATGGAATGAATTGTTGACTGTATCTTAATGAGTGGAAGAGAGTGAAACAAACAAGCCTGACCAAAGAGAGAGCCCACCATCATGTGATGCACGTTCTGAGCCGACTGAATAATCACAACAAGCAGTGACAGTCTGCCTCTTTCAGAGTCACTGGTCTATTCATACTGTTCACTGGGATTGTCTTCCCTCCTGTAAAACAATGCAACACCCTGTGGTGTTTCCATGCTGTTCCAAAGACTTAATCAGCTCACGGAAGGAAGTGAAGAGACGAGGCGCAGCAACAGACAATGCATCACGTCCATGGGAGGACAGAGAGCTAGGGGCTGTTTAATATGACCCTTTCTTTGTGTGCACCGCGGCTTGTTCATCAGAGCAAAAACGGGAGCGGCGAGGATAAATCCATCTCATCATCCACCAGATGTATCGCCTCAAGTAGACCCCATTCAAACTCATGTTCATGCATGCCATTACTTTTGAAATGTGCATTTAGAAAGTGCGGAGCATACCACTCCAACCGAGGACTGCGTGCAGTCAACTCACTACATAATGCATGTATTATGCCGAGCGAGGATGCCTCCTCCTGCGTGCGGACTGCAAACAGTGAGGCGGAAAGGTCAGTGAAGCGGAATAAAATAAGTGCGCTGATGCTCGGCCAATCAGAATAATCACACGGGTTCCGCCTGCGCTGCAGCAGGTGTGAGGAGTTGGATGAATACCGTTATCCCCCCATGAACTAATTTCCCGCCCACTTTGACACCGGTACCTGCCGTTAATCATACAGAGAAAATTAATGCGGAGCCATTCAGATAAGAGCATTAAACCACTGTAAAGACTCAATCTGACACTGGCTCATTTAGGGATTTCACAATTCCTGCGGCCACGGGGGGCAATCGAGGAATTAATTGAAGAGAACTGCAGCAATCACATCCATGTAGCCCACAACAATAGAAATGCTCATTAGCGTGAAATTAAAACTGACCCGAACATGACAAACATCCCTGTTGTCACTTTCTTTAGGTATAAGACTGCAACCATATTTCCTTTCAAAGACCCTCTTCAACGAGATGCAATTTGGCAATCAACAATTACCCTGACGAGCACCCCCCCCTGTGTAGGCACTGTGCCTTCCAATTTTCAGGGCCATTATACTCTTGGTCACAAATTAAATGGCAATGAATGACGTTAAGAAGTTCCCTTAGAGGAGAGCAAGGAGGAGATAATGGAATCACCTTAATGGTTCCCCATTGTATAACAAAGGGAGAGGGGAGAGAGGACAGACATGTTGGATGTAGTCTGCTAACAAGAGGTTTAATCTTCAGGAGGTTACAGTATACTGTGTCATTTCCTGGTGTTATTCATTTGACATGCTTACAAATATGCAGCTATTCATTTTTTTTAAACACAGTCAGACCCATAAAGAAACCCAGGGGGTGTTTTATGAAACAGAATAAATGGCTCACTGTGGCCTACAACCATTCCTACTCTGGTGATACAAAGTATATGCTACCGTTCCACCCTGAGAGAGACATGATGACTGATGTCAAACCGAGCACAGTTTAAAGACTACAGATGTAATAGGATGCAGTCAGTGTGTTAAAAGCTTGGAGCGGTTCTACAACACTGCTAAAAGCTTAACTGATGGTTTAATAACTGGAATGGACCGAAACAAAAAAACAGGAACCATTTGCAAAAGAAAAATCTTATTTCTTGAGTGCCTGTCATCCCTTTCCAGTGTACCTCAAAGTAAAGCTAAAAAATCTCGAAAATCATACAAATACATAAATCAGTGAAGCGTAATTAAACACTGCGTCACATAATGCATCTCTGGCCACATGCCAAACATTGATGTTGCTACTACTGTATATTCGGCCATGGTAACCTCGGTATGTCAGACAGCTGCAGGTTAAGGTCTGGGTACTGTTCTTGCAGGATGCTGACATAAAGTACACAGTAAAGGGACCTGAAGAGAGACTATGTACTTAATCACACAGTGGTTCAAGTCAGCTGTCTGCACAATACTGAAAGACAGAATTGTAATATACTGAGTAAATACAGTATAGGGGTCTCCAACCTTTTTCTCTCTGAGAGCTAATTTGAAGAAATGAATGTGTCTGAGAGCTACTCAGAGCACCAAGTTGTACATTTTCAGTTGTACAATTTCTGTCTTACTTTTATGGTTCTTTAATAATGTTTCAGCCATCGCAGTATTCGCCTCTATTACAATCCCGCCATTGGCGAAGGGCTTTTTGTGTTTCGTTAGGATGTGCGCCACTAAACGAAGCCTCTGCTGTGGCGTTGGCCTTCGTCAGTTTGGTAAACAGAGACTGTTGTCTTTTAAGCTTTACTTTCTCCATTCGTAGACTGCTACCAGCCAGAAAGTCCCTTGAAAAGTTGCTGTGGCGCATTTGGTGCATATTCTTTGAACCGTTAGCGAGCTACTCATAAATGGGAAGAGCTACTGGTAGCTTGCAAGCTACTTGTTGGAAATCTCTGAAATACAGTGTATGACAACTCACTACATTTCAGAAGTGAATATTTTTTCCTCTTTTTTTACATAAATTCTGTGATACACCGTAGCCAATTGCCTTGCAATACATTATAGAATCGTTATCGTGATATTATCATCCTTGTGGCCAACATGTCATGAAAGTATTAAAACATGACTGAGTTGTGATTGTGAGTGGTTTACAATAATGATAATTCCTCCAACACAAGCTTCAGGCCAAAAATAATGTGAAATGCCGCCATACATAAACTTGCAAAACACATTCATGTCCACCAGGGCATAAACCCTTTGTACAGGCAGCAACTTGGCCTTCCCTCTGGCGTCACTCTCAGGTCAAACTTTACATTTTTTGCCCCTTTAGTGGAAAGAATCTAATAATAGCAAAGTTGTCTCTGCATGTTGCCTCCATGCAACACACATTTTCGGGAGTAGAGCTGCAACGATTAATCGATTAGTTGACTCTCGGATTCCAGCTTCTTAAATATGAATATTTTCTGGTTTCTTTACTCCTCTATGACAGTAAACTGATTATATTCTCAAACAAGATGTTTGAGGACGTCATCTAAGGCTTTGGGAAACACTGATCGCCATTTTTCATCATTTTCTGACATTTTATAGACCAAACAACGAATCAATTAATCAAAGAAAATGATCAACTGATTAATTGACAATGAAAATAATCGTTAGTTGCAGCCCTATTCTGGAGTATCAAGAGCATTAGAGCCTCACAAGGATGCTAGTGTGGTTTTAGGCTTGGTTATGATGTTTATGAAACTTAACAGAACAACTTTTAATAATGCAGTTCCTTCTCAAACACACTCTAGAATACACCTATTGCTTACATTTTTATTATATTTTGATTCCTTTGCTGTTGTAATGACCATTTCCCCATGCAAAGTAATCTCATCTCCTATTAAATTCCAGTCTTCCTCTGTTCTTGTTGCATGCGATTAGGGATTTAATTCCCACATCTTAAATGTGTATATGGCCATTGCTGGATCCGAGAAATCTTTTCTGATTAAAGCTGATAACCAGTTATCTAAGACCACTAATATTAGGCCTATACTGAACCCCCATATCTCCGGCACAGCCAGGCTGATCCTGCTTCATTATACAGGTCCCAGGTCTGAGGATATCTGGTACTTGCCAAGCAGAGCGAAACTTCCTTTTCCTGCATGTTTTTTTTTTTTAAAAAACATGCAAACTTTAAATGCAGACTATGTCCTTGGCTTAAATTGAAATTTCTCTAGTATCTAATGCTCTTTTGAAGTTTGAATCTCAAGCCCACAAGAGTGAGAAAGGGAGAGGAAAAACACATTGGAGAGATAAACGTATCTGTCCTTCGGGAAGCACAGAGCATCAGCTTATAGGTAATGAATAGTGAGCACCGTCCCTACTCTCCCTTTTACTTAAGACTTCTTACATTCTTCTTTCGCTATTCCCTCTTTTGTGACTTCAGCTTGGGTGTAATTGTATTTCTTCGTCCGGTCTCTGTCCTTCATTATGCCCCGTACCGACTTTTCAATTGTTGTTTTCTTCCCATCTCTCCCTTCATTCGTCCACGCCCGTAATGCCTTCCCCCCCTCTGCCCTTTGTCGTCTCCATAGGCACCATTGATCCAGGGTTACTGAAGGGAGTCCTTCTGATCTGCACAGTCAGTCATGTGACCACCGAGCTGGCTCTGTCCCACGGCCAGACAGCCATTATGAAGACTGACTGGCCCCAGCAGCGCCCACACACTTGGCAGGCTGGCAGAGCTGCCCCCCTGTTGCCTCTTTCAAACAACCCCCTTCTCTAACAGCAGAGCGCCGGCGCCACCTTAATCAGTGAACTGCCCAGGTGCCCAGACCGGCTGTCCCGGAATCTGGATTGCTCTGGAGACATTTTAATATTAAAAGCCTTGTTTACGCCACACTCTGGGCGATGATACGGACACCTCATCTGTCTGTGCTCTCCTCTATCAGAGATTGAGGGATGTCAGAGGCACATATGGCCAGAGAAGAGGAGGAGGAGGAGGAGAGAAAAAAGAGAATGTGTCTATATGAGACAGAGAAAAACAGACAAGAGTTGGAGAACAGACTGGCTATTAGGCAAAGCCGTCTGTCACATGAAAAGTCCCCCCCACCCCTGCATCCAAACCCCATCATCCAAGCCCTCAGTGTGAAGGACACCCAGACGGACAGCCCAGAAAACCTGGTCTCCAGACTGTCACAACTCTCATCTCGCCTGATAAAAGTCTCACACGCCTCATCCATCCCTCCCCGCTTTTTCCTCTGCAGAATGTTAAACACACTGTGGAATAAAAGACTTCCTTCAGGGTGCAGCACAAAGATCTTCCCTCTTGCAACAAACAAAAAAGATTAACAATTATGATCTCTACCACAAAAAACAGCTTCTAAATGCAAATTTTGTGCTTTAATGCAAATGTGTAAGCGTCGGACTTTACAGGCAAACAGACTGAGGATAGTTTGGGCTTTATTAGTCTGTGAAACTTGTTGTTTTGTTCCTGCAGCAGCAGCATAGTTAGATGCAGCATTGCTTGCAACACAGTGAAATACAGTCACAGGGGCTTGACAGCTCCCCAAGTGCTGCCTGACTAATAAACTTTTTATGTGCACTAATGCATCCCGTAAAACATCAGTCATAAAAGTCTGCCTCCTCCTGAAGGTGACATGCCCCTATCGGATATTTCATCATCAATGCCCATCCGCGGGAATTATTTGTTACCGCAGGTGAATACAAGATATAATTTCTATTTAAAAACACGCAAATGTCTATCTACATGCGGACAAAAATTCACAAAAGCGATGATATTTAATGATAAAAAAGCAACAACTGGCGAACAATTGTCTGGTTCAAAAGGGAAACTAAGACGTGCCAGAAAAAGCAATTAATTTTCCGTTCACATCCATCCCTCCACAGAACAACGCTGGATTAAGGTGATTTTGCAAAGTGCATGCTAAGTCCCCTATTAGAATCCTGAGGTAGTTAAATCCCGACCATCTCCTCATTCCTCTCTCTCGCCAATACTATAAATCTACATGGTGACAGGGCTCGTCGTGAAGCTGCTGAATTAAACATGCCAGCTTTCGCTCACTCCCCCTTCCCCTCACTAGGAGAATAACTGAGCAGAGGGACAGACTGTGGACGGGAAGAGAGGAGAGTGCCCTGACAAACGCCCCACTGAGCCCTGAGACACGTGCTGTGACGTTGTTGCTGTGGAAGGGAGATGTTTGCCAATGGTGTGTGTGTGCGCTGTTTCTGTGTTGACAGTTCATACCTAGGGCCAGAAGTTTGATAAGGCACTGATTCATTGCCCCTTGGTTCAGCCTGCCACTATCGTCCTCCTACATCTTCAGCGAGCTGAAATCAGACCTGTAATTTCACCCGAAGGCTAACACACTGTGATGTGCACGTGTGTGTATATGTGTGTGTGTGGTTAAAGGGGATACAGTAGGTGAGACAGTGTGAGGACGGCATCTGTGTGTGAAAGCATCTCTTTCTGTCTGTGCGACTGTGAGACAGTTGCCTCGTTATTTCCATCTTTCCACTAATTACCCCAGCCGTGCGAATGTCTGTATGAGCGTGTGTATGTGTGGTACCAGAGTGAATAATGAATGTTTATACACAGTGCGACAGCATTTGAGCACTCTTACTTGTGTGTGCGTGAGCATTGCATGCATGATAGGGTGGACGGCAAAGTTTCTACATATCTAATATGACAATCTGCCTTGTGGATGGAACACGGAGGGGCGAATTCACAGAAGAATGGATTGCGGCCGCTGATAGCACCATAAATTGATAGATCCTGAAGTCCTACTCCCCTTAGTTACTGCTGCTGTTGCTATTACTGCTGCTGTCGGATAAGCTTGACAAAAAGAAACATACTACGTGGCGGCACGAAGCAGAGCTAATATATAAACAAAGGAACAAAATCATGCAGGTTCACCAGAAACTCCTTCAGCTCAGAGCTCCAGCTGGGCCTACGGCAGTGACCTGCAGCCTGAGCTCCAGCAGGAGGTGGAGAGCTCTGTGCCCAGCACCAGCAGCTGCTCCTCCACCGGCCAGGAGCAGAGCTTTGGCAACACCGAGACCACGCTGCTGGACACCCAGGCCGTATTGCTGGGCCCACTGGAGGGAAGGGAGACACGGGATAACCAGAACCAGGTCGGCGTCGGGCAGACTGTCAGACCCTGCCGCAGTAAAATGAGAGTTTTTCTAAAGAGACTCTGGTGCTTTGAAACACTACCACTTTTGTCCGCAGGGACAGCCAAAATCAAAATAAATGACTATATACAATGTACTGTGTCCGTGAAGATTGTGAAACCAATGTAATATGACTTACATAGCAATGTTACCTTTGAACAGACGTAGCATAGTACATGTATAACCCAAGAGTAACGAGGCAAGAAGTTGACAGAGGTTCTGCCGCGTCGCAAGCCTGCTCAATTGTTATTGGAGCACAGAGCAAAAAAGGGGCGGGACTTAGGAAGGGTCAACTGCCCATCATTTGCAACCTCTATCTGCCCCCATCCACAAAAGATATTGTGCTAATGATATTACATTACACATTACATAAACACACCCGTTAAGTTTTGCAGATGAGTGCAATTTGCCATTTTTGCATCTGATTGCAATGTGGCAAAGTATAAATGCGGTTGAGGCCAATGCGTCGGTTGGGAGGGGTGAGAGTCAGCCTGAGCCAGAAGCCCGATGATTCGGGCCGGGCTCGGGCCATATAGACGGGGCTCAGGTCGGACTCAGGCTCATTTAACTTTTCTCGTTTCATTGTGCCCATATGTGCCGCAGAGCACACGTATACAGGTTGGTGAAATAATACATCATTTATTACATTTTCTGAGTTTATTAAATTCCTGCAGCAATCCCACTGCAGCAGAAACCATAAGCGCATCTCCCGATTAACAGAGATGCTGTGCACATTTACGCACGAGGCACGGCAGCGTAACTTCATTGATTATTTAAATCTTGTTTTTTTTTTGTCATGTATTTTCAGGGGTATGCAGGGGAGATTTATTCATTTATTTTTCATGACGCAACTGTCATTGCATCCTGTCACTGCATACCAAAATAAATGAGTTTGTGTGTGTGAGAGAGAGAGAGAGAGAGAGAGAGAGAGAGAGAGAGAGAGAGAGAGAGAATATGCAAAGAGTTTCCAGAGAATCTATTTTTCCTGTTTGTAAATGGGTATAATTCCCTGACAAGATAGAGGCAGACAGGAGAAGAGGAAGCTCTAATTACCTAGTCCACTTCCTGTACAGTATGTCACATCAGTCGTACTCTAGCCAAATAATGTTATTCTCAAATGCAAACAAAACTCACAAGCACCCGCACATTGCCTACAGCATGCATCATGACCCTCATACCAATTAGCAACCGGATGATTGTCAGTTTCCCGAGTTGGTGATTTCGTTTGACAACATTGACATTTGCTGATCATTATAATTCTGCTGTTAAATGTTTAGATCACATTAGGGATGCACCGATACATACTGGTATCGGGCCCAAAAAGTGTGTGAAAAGTGAAGCCAATGAGGAAATGCCTTAAACTTGCATTCTTTCTAATAGCCAGCAGGGGGCGACTCTTCTGGTTGCAAAAAGAAGTCTGATTGTATAGAAGTCTATGAGAAAATGAGCCTACTTCTCACTTGATATGACCTCAGTAAACATTGTAAACATGAGTTTATGGTCTCAATCGCTAGTTTCAAGTCTTCTTCAATACAGCATGATGTTCATTTAGTAAATTATGGTCCCATTTAGAGTCAAATAGACCATAAAGCAGGGTATGCTTTAGGGCGTGGCTATATTGTGATTGACAGGTCACTACCACGGCGTTGTCCGGTCTCGAAGTTGTCTTACAACTTTAACCATTTCACAGTGGGTTTTCATTTCACGAAAGTTAAAAAGTGAAAGTTAATTGTATTCAGCGTTCGATTGTACTTAGCTCCACCCTCTCGTGTTACATGTGGTTGCAAAAAACCAAGATGGCGACGACCAAAATGCCAAACTTGAGGCTTCAAAACGGCAGTCCGCAAACCAATGGTTTACGTCACGGTGACTGCGTCCACTTCTTATATAGTCTATGTTCCAGAAGATGAATCCTAATGACTTTGGTGATCCCTTGACTTTTCCACTAGCACCACCATGAGGTTGACATTTGTGGTTTTGAGTGAAAGGTTTTGAACGACTGTTGCATGGATGCAATGGGATTTGGTACAGACAATCATGATGTCATAATTAATTGTCACAACTTCTCTCGAGCCGTCATCAGTCAAAATGATCATTTTTTACAATACTCTGTTTTATGACTAAATGCCTGCAAAACTAATGACATCCACATCAATCACAACTGTACTTTGTGTAATTAGCAAATGTTAGCATGCTAACATGCTCAATAAAAATGGTGAACATGCATTGTCAGTATGAGCAAGTTAGCACTATGATGTTAGCATTTATCTCAAAGCACCACTGTGCCTAAGTACAGCCTAACAGAGCCACTAGCATGACTGTAGACTAGTTTTGTTGTCTAAAGAACTTACTATGATTTTAATTTCTGATTAAAATTCAGGCATTTGAATTACATCTTTTATTTTACAATTGTGTGTTACCGCCGTTATACAAGACCTATCATGTTCTACAGTCTGACAGCAAAACATCCAGACATGGCATGTGACTGTGGCTATAAAATACTGCTCATGAATCACAGAATCTAAACTAGAAGGTCATTTCATTAGCGCTGCAGCAGAACTGTATCTCGCCAGATGTGCTTTGACATGTGATGGAGATAAAAAAAGGAGAAAATCACAGCATCTGCACCTTCGATGTAGCACCTGCCGTCTGCCAACTCTCTTCATCACTGCACTTCCTCAATCACTTTGTTTTTATCTTGTTGTTTTCTTCTTTTTAAATAACACCGACACCCACACACGTAAAAACACGCACACACTCACACCAGAAATATCTGTTTCCAGAGGGGGAATTGAGCTGTAATTAACACATTTGGATTTTATTTTTTAAATTTATGATACCGAATCCACCCAGCCTTCGTCTTAACAGAACACATAAACTATGACAATGCGATTATTAGATGGGACAGCTAGGGAAGTCTGGGGAGGTATTTCAATGAGCAGGTGCAGGGGGAAAAAAAAAGAATTAACAAGTCAGGCTGGGAGAAAGGAGTGCAGTGCACAGAAACGCTGTTCTGTATTCATAAATAATCAAGTAGATAATAACGCATCAACACATTTTACGACGTGACATAAACATGACATGTTCCGCCTCAATTTACAGTCACAGAGACAGTAAATGAATGCAAGACCTGAGGAAAAAAAATGAGTGGGGTTTCTCATTTTATGCAACTCAGTAGGATGTTCAACACCGGGCTACATATTAGATAGCACAAGGTTATCGGGAAGGGTATTTGTTGAAGCACATATAACAAAATATGGGCCGCTGGGAGATATAAAACGCTCATACCACGAAGCTTGGTGAAGTTTACCATCAGAGACTAACCTATTGTTGCTGTCTTGTGCACTGGAGCTTTCTGAAATATTATTTGCCACACACTCTTTCATTTTTCATGCCTTTCCCTTCTGCATTACCAACCTGCCCAGAAAGCTTACTGTAGTTTCGCTGTTTTCATCTCCTGCTTTTTTTCCCCTTTCCTCTTCAGCAGTCACACCACATCTTTCTTGGAGGAGCTGAAATACATCTCTACAGGCTACACCTTATGCTCACCTCGTCTCAGCCTGGTTACACCACACCTGCGCCCAAAATTCATCATTACGATCACTATTCCTTTATCACTATCTTTCATAGCATTTGTTCCTCGCATGTCTTTAATTTAGGGATGTCAATCGATTAAAATATTTAATTGCGATTAATCGCAAATTAATCACATTTTTGTATCTGTTCAAAATGTACCTTTAAGGGAGATTTGTCAAGTATTTAATACTCTTATCAACATGTGAGTGGGAAAATATGCTTGCTTTATGCAAATATATGTATTTATTTATTATTGGAAATCAAACAACAACACAAAGCAATGACAAATATTGTCCAGAAACCCTCACAGATACTGCATCTAGCATAAAGAAATATGCTGAAATCATAACATGCCAAACTCAATCCCAACAGGTGTCAGTGTGTCAGTGTGATGAGTTGACTATGACTTGCCCAAAACTGCATGTGATTATCATAAAGTGGGCATCGGACTCGTGGGTACCCATAGAACCCATTTTCACCCCATTGAAAATAGCCATGACAGTTTTTCCTTGCCAAAATTTAGTGCAAGTTCAGAGCGTTATTTAACCTCCTTCGCGACAAGCTAGTATGACATGGTTGGTACCAATGGATTCCTTTTTTTGGGGTTTTCTAGTTTTATATGATGCCAGTATCTTCACTCTAGCTTTAAAACTGAGCCCGCTACGACCTCCGAAAGATCGATTGCGGTAATGAGTTAAAGAAATTAGTGGCGTTAAAATTTGCGTTAACGCATTATCTCGTTAACTTTGACAGCCCTACTTTACCACTATCTTAAAATGATGTTAACATACAAATGTCTTCTGTTTTAACTTGCGCAAAGTCCCTCTGGATAAGAGCATCAGCTTGATATGAAAAAGAAGGTTCTCAACCCATTACTTGGTGTTAAAACTCGCCTTTTTTTCATACTTTAAGGCAAAGTTCATCAAATATGAATTTTTAAAGAGTCCTATGGTGCTACTTGTTAAATTGTTAAATCCCTCTCTCTTATTAGCTTTTCGATGACAGCAGAATAAAACTGACATCATTCCTTTTCTCAATATAAAGTCACTGTGCTGACACTGAAACACAACTTTGCACACACACAACAAAAACAGCGCCGGGAAGGCACAGCAAAGGGAAGGTATGTGGGAGAGAGATGTATTTTACACACACGGATTAACAATCCATTATTCATAGGCACTACAGGCTCAAAGCATCAACACAAACACAGCAGTAACCCGATTCTGCCGCACTATAGCCTTGGATGCATCACAGACACTTACCGCCGACTATTGCTCACTGGGATTACAGACAAGACATACAACACTGGCCAGAGCTCTCATATCTATCTACACTGCAGATCAATACGAGAAGCAGTCTTAAAGCTCTGGTCAAAGCTCTATATACACTGTCTGTGCTCTCACAGACCTATACTGTAGGATATGAACATCTAAAAAAAAAAACAGTAGCTGTGCCACTACAGCTCTGGTGAAACTCAAAATCCTGAAGTACATCTAACTTATTAGGTGTCAGTCAAATCCAATATCAAAAGACGCCGTTTCTGTTTCAAATTACATTCATACCCGTCATGTCTGTTTCACAAAAATACATCCCTAACGGTCTGGTCTCTTTTGCATTTCGACAGGCGGGTTATACAGTCGTGAGTTATACTTGCCTTTAACAGGATATTCAATTAGACGGCTTCCATTTCCCAACTTGCTCTTTGAACCGTCATATTGCACTGGTAGGACCGGGTGGAATCTTTTGGCTCTCGCATGCAAAACTGAGATAGATAGGCGTCGCTACGGTGCGAATTACCTCATTTGTATTCAGGAAAAAGTTGGAGTAGAAACAAATAACTGCCAGCTAACAGAGGCACACACACACACACACACACACTTCACTTATTTCTTCCCTTTAACACCTCTGCACACAACCCTCTCCCTACGTTTCCAAATACTTTGATCCGAGTCATGCCGGCGGTATCCATGAAACACACACACACGTGCACCCACACACACACACATATACACAAATGCACATACACGTGCGAACACAAAATAATGACATTTAAAAAACTGTAGAAACGTCGCGCATGTGGCATGAATTATGCATGCTTATAGTCTCTTATCGTCTAAATGCATGTCTCCGTATTTGTCAGTTTGGCTTGTGTGTGCTTTGCATTCATCTGGGACCTCAGATCCACCGCTGTAGAATGGTGATGGCCAACGGAGAGAGAGAGAGAGAGAGAGAGAGAGAGAGAGAGAGAGAGAGAGAGAGAGAGAGAGAGAGAGAGAGAGAGAGAGAAAAGAGACACACGCAGAGAGTGAGAATGGGTGTGTATTAATGAAGCGGTTTTAGTACAGTCATAACAAGCAGTTGGGCCTCACACACACATACATACACAAGAAAAAAGACACAGCAGTTGCATCTAGCTGTAATATTTTAAATTATTAAATGAGGGCATGTTGAGAGAGAGAGAGAGAGAGACACACACACACAAACAGAATGGGATAAAGGCGAGAGGGCCTGTAGTGGCTCCTTTTGTAGGAGGCGATGTAAATTTTTCATTAGAGGAAATGCAGCTCTCTCTCCCTCCTCCTTGCCCTCATCTCTGGGCTCTGTCCCATGTCCTCTAGCCGTGCTCCCCTGACACTTCCCCGCTTCCCTCAACCCATCTATCTGACCCAGCGAAGGGCAAGCAGCTCAGACAGACAGATAAGCTGCGTCCCAAAGTGCCCTCCTCGCTTCCCCGTCAGCCCCTTTTTCCTTTTAGTGTTCGTGTGAATGTACGCCATGATTGAGGGTGGTCTACAGCCTTCACTCAGCGAGACGTAGTGAGCGATTTGCCCCATCGCTCTCCTCTGTCAGCGAGCGTGCAATGATGGCAGATTACAGCGAGGGATTTGAGAACATTTCTAGACGGAGGATATAGAGGTGTAGGTATAGGATATAGTTATGAAAGTAATAGAGGGACTTCAATACCGAATTACAGAGTGAAGAAAGTGTAGAGCACATTATTCATGTACAGGTGTGTAGAAATAATGTATACAGTATATGTGAGTGCATGTAAAGCTGGGCATACACTGTACGATTTTAGAAATGTTGTTGTGTGATTCCAACTCCTACTGTACGAGTAGATCGTTTGCGATGTAAAGCCAAAGCTCATGATTTATGTGCTCACACTGTACGGTCTGATTGTCAGCCACGACCTGAGTGCTCACACTGTACGCGTAAAATAGAATAAAAACACGGCCCTTCGGACCATGCAGGCCGTTCTGGCTGTTGACAGTTGTCAATAAAGATTGTTTTGAAAGCTCAAGTTTGTTTGCTAGCAGAGGTCTGTACAGGTCACACTGTTAACAAGGCAGAAATGCACTGCCTTGATCATCTGTGCCATCTTGTCTGCTGAAACGTCTAAAAAAAAAAAAAGGCGCCGGCGTATATGGACTCGTAGGTGGCTAGGAAGACGTGTATGGCAGACAATATGGCTTGTCCATTTTGCAGAGAGCACTGGAGGTTAGCTAGCTACGTTTTACTATATCTATTGTACATTGTTATCTTGATAGCTATGCTCTGACTACTGTAAACAAAAAAAAAAAAAGTAGAAAAAAGGCACTGATGTTGGACAATCGGCTCGTGACTCTGCTTCAACTGTGCGAGAGCCTGAAGACGACCGATCAAAATTTCTGACATGTCAGAAATTCTGTCCGATGGCAGGTCGGGAGGAGTTAATCGGCCCTGTACACCGCACAGTAAACGACGCCCGACAAAGCTGAAATTCGGTCCGACTCTAAAATGAGTCGTGCGGCTCAAAATTCGGGCCAGAAACGGGCTAAAATGGTATAGTGTGTGCCCAGCTTTAAGAGATAATCTGGAAAAGTGAAGAATATATGGAAGGCAATTAGGAAACAGAATCTGTCCACTTTCCAGCTGTGTGTGTGAGTGTGTGTGTGTGGTGTGTGTGTGTGTGTTCTGGGCCATGCATGTATGATAAAGTGAGCGAAGCAGGGGACAGGAGCTCCTGAGTTACAGCGTATCGTGAGTGATTGATTGGAGCAATGAACGGGGGGACCTCGCATTGTAATTAGAAGCGCTACGCTTCCCAGCAGGCTTTACCATTTTAGTGTGATTACACTGTGTGATTTATATGCCGAGAAGGCCTCCATCACTCTTGCTAAGCAAACTTGCCACACGCCGCAAAGCTTACCTTTTCTTAATTCAGATGGTTTTTCCTATTATAGATTTACTGCTCATGAAGCGGAATTTGAATTCAGAAACAAAACCAGCTGGAGTTTTGTGCTGCTTTTTTTGTTTTGGAGATCAGATACAGTTACTGTCAACCCAAAGCTTCCACTTTTCCTTGCATCACAGTTATTTATGCCTATTATTTTCCCTTCATTTGATATGTATGCAGTTTTTTAACGATTCTCCCCAATTCCCTTGTATCATTGTCTCTCTCTTCCTTTGGGGTGACATGTTTTTATACAGTAAGCTCTGGGGTTTCACAGACTCGGAGCTCTTATTTCTTCTGTTTAATTTCTCTCTGCAAATAAAACAAACCTCACGAATATAAAAAGTCAGATTTTTCAAAAGAATATCAAGAAGGAACCAGGTGCAAAGTGAGTGAGCGTGACACGCTCACACAGACGTGCCCCTGACAATCCACCTGCGCTCCATTTATCATTTCCTTCCCGTGTCATGCATTTATCCAGTACTTTGACCTGCACTGCATACGACTATCATTTTTTTTTTTAAATACCTTTCCTTGGAAGGTATCTAAAAAAACATTTACCTGCAAATGTAAACTATTATAATTACATAATTATAACACTTTTTGTGAAAGCGTGGATTGCCTGGCATAAAGAGCTTTTCTAACCACCACACAAAGAAAATAATCTGCCCTTTCCAATATAACTTCCCAAAAAGGTATAGACGAGGCAGAGTGCTGTCTGAATAGAAAAAAGTCACACCATGACTGAACTGCTGAGAGAAACTAGCCAATCAAGAACAACTGACAAGTGTTGAACATTTTTTTCCTGTTTTCTCTGGAAACATCTCCCATTTTCATTGCTATTCTTCATATGCTCAGAATGACAGGATACGAACACACAAGGGACGGCTCACTGTGGGAGGCAAAGAAAACAGCCAGTTGCATCTCTGACAAGACCCAGCTTAAAGATGACACTGCTTCTCAAAAACACTTCACTGCTCTTATTGGTGGATGTTTAGCTATACCAATGCTGACTGTTATCTGCATTTATAAATTATTCAAATTTCCCCATTAGTGGCAGGGAAAAAGCCAAAACATCCGGGACAATCAGGTTCAGGGTTTAAGGCTTTGACTGTTCCTGTGATACTGACCTAGCATTCAGAGCTAGTAGAGACAGCTATGCCCCCAATTTAGCTGTATGTCCACAAGGCTAATAAATTGACATGCTAACATTGTGTTGGAGCAAGCATTAATTTGTGTGTCTTGAAATGACAGTTATGATTCACAACAACCAAACAACGGCTTATGTCATGTGCTTTTGGGAGGGGTCAGAATAATGAGTAACCGTATATTAATTGTGATTACTAGCTACCTCAGCTGCAACGTGAGTCATATTTAGTAACTAAGCAAATAATGTCGCACTGTAACTACACATACAATCATACAATGTGGCAAAGCTAATGAGCTTTTGTTAGCTTACATTTTACAAAATAATTGGTCATTTCTGCTAAGGTATTTTAAAAATGGAAGGAAAACATTTAGAGATGTGCTGGCAGATGTATATATATATATATATATATATATATATATATATATATATATATATATAAAGAGACTGAAAAGCTCATAACTTCAATGCATTTATTTCAACTTGTAAGGATTGATTGACGTTTGTGTAATATCTGAAGAATGCAAACCAATGCAATCTTTATAAGTTGAATTAAATGCATCAGTTATCAAAGTTATGAGTGGGCAGTAATTATTATTAAAATGATATTATACTTTGCCACTGAGGGCGGTGATTAAGGGAATAGAGAACAACAACAAATAAGCTGCTTAAAAGTGTGAGGCGATCCGTATTGGCTGACTTGGTGAATCAGAGAACAATAAGTGACTTTGAAACATAATTGATTGTTACTCCTCAGAAATTTACAGAAAAGGATGAAAAATCACCAGACTCCTTTAAGGAGTGTCCCGATGACTCCTTCTTGGTGGCGATGCGTCTAAAACTCCCAAGCTAAAAACTTTAAGTCGGAGAAGCCAAAAGACGGAGAAATACTTCTACATATCTGCTAAAAAAAAAGTATCTTCTCCCAACAGAACAGCTAATATAAGTCTAACAAGCAGAATTCCTTAGTGTACATCTCTTTTTCTCTCATCGACTGTCCCATAGCTCAGGAGACAACATAAAAGTGCAGAAATAAGCCCTTTCTCCGTGTGTTTCTGTGAGCGTGAAAACAGTCAGAGACACTCTCCTCTTTTGATCAGTGGCATGGTGACTCCTGATGTATCACGGCCCTAAGTGATCAATGAGGGCTCAGACTACAAAATGTAAAAGCAAATGAATAGTGTGCCTCCAGAAAGAAAGCAGGTAAGTGTAGACTATGAGAGAGAAATTGAATTGTAGTTATGAGTTTAACCCTCTGAGACCCGGCAGACATTACGGTATTTAAGGGGCTGTAGCGGGTTGAGTCTTAAAGCTAAGATACTGGTGTCATATCAAACCAGAAAACTTAATGAATCTATTGGTACCAATATCATGCTGGCTTGTTGGGGTCTAAATAGCACTTCAAAGTTAGGCTAAATTATGGCTAGGGAAAACTGGCATGGCGATTTTTAAAGCGGTCCCTTGACCTCTGACCCCTAGATATGTGAATGAAAATGGGTTCTATGGGTACCCACGAGTCTCCCCTTTAAAGACATGCCCACTTTATGATAATCACATGCACTCTGGGGCACAAACAATGCAGGTTTTTGCTTGCAGTACAAATGTGTTATTTTTGCCTATTCTAAAAATGGTGTATTGGAATATTTCTGCATACTGGGGTCCCTAAACAGTCTTGGAATTGCATAAATTGGGTATGACTGGAAAGCTGAGACTCTTGTGGATCCAATGAGCCCAATTGTATTCATGTGTGATGATGTTAGTCCCCATAGTAGCCATTTCATTGTAGTGAGAGACCATTTTTTTTAACTAGACCTCACTGTATAGAATGACCTGTGGTGACCTCTAGGAAAATCACAGTCTCATGAAACTTTACAGCCACAGACTACAGACCTAGGGCATTCAGAGGATGGATGGCTTTCCTAGGTATATTGACACTAAGGGGGTTTCTGAGCAGTTGCCAGAACACAAGCGTCACCATCCAATTGCCGAAAAATGCAATTCTTGCAGAAATCTAAATACATCCAGATGATAGATATTGTTCTGATTTACCTATTAGGCACATTCATGCATACAAATACACACATGCAAATAAAGAGACAAACACATAGACATACTGTACACATGCAACACAAGACAAACGTGTATAAAAGGCACAATTTCAGAGACAGAGGTTGAAAGGGAGGTGAGGGGGTTAAAGCCGAGGAATGCAAGCGAAATTTGCAACGCATCGCATTAGAGGCAGCAGTGAGAAGGTTGGGCTGAGGGGAGTAACACAAGATTTATATTCAGAGGAGGACAAATCTTGGCAGGCATGGAGTACCCATGTTAAGAGGCTTGGGGAGAGGCAGGGGATCGTATTGATGCGGAAGTCCAGGAAAGATGCGTGTGGGTGCAGGATTGTTGTCCTGTGGGGATGCTCTGTCTACAGCAGCGATACGGGGCTCAGACAGCGGATTAGTGTAATCAATTTGCTGTCTGGATCCCATTGCACATAACCCTAAACAACCACTCCTTGCTTGATCTGCTAATTTTTTGTCCTTGAGCTCCTTCTCTCTCCCTCCACCAATTTCACGTTATCTCCTTTTCACCTGTTCCCCCTTTGGTTGTTTCTCCTTCAGACCTTAAGATGACCAATCTCTATCGCTGTAATAAACTCAAACATGAAGCTGACCAGAATTTACTTTTATCATTTCTTTTTTTCTACTAACTTCCCTTTTCCTAGTATTTCTCTCCGAAAATGTGTCATCTTTCACTAGCCACAGTATATTCTGCACCCGCTGCATTTTAGGGCAATACTAGGGGGACTCTGGGAGTAATTATATCAGTGTGTGTGTGTGTGTGTGAGTGTGTGAGTGTGTGAGAGAGTGTGTAGAGATGTAGAGGTTAACCTTGACCAAGGGCAAACTATTCGCTCCATCTCACCCCTGGGTCCGAGCTCGCTGCCATCTGCTCTAGAGCCGGGTCGTAATACTGGCTGACCAATCAATAACATATTACATGTTGGCACCGTGCGCCAGCCATGGTCGTGACTTTCTTTGCTTAGCAAGGCACATTACACCCCAGAGAGGAAATACAGTACATTTCCCCACAAGCAGGCAGGCAGCGCTGCAATATCAATAGTGCAAAGTGAAATTAAAAATGTAATTTCTCTTTGCAGAAAATATGCATGTTGTGCATGAAACGTGTATTTTGTGGCACAAAGGACTACTTTTGTATTCAGCCTTCATCTTAAATAAAGTCTCACAGAAAAATACGGTTTCTTTTTCTCTGAGGACAGATGTGCTAAAGGTGTCTGTGTGTCTGTGCCTGTAGATGAGGAGGAATACTTTGAGATGAAAGCCCAGAGAGACAGCCAGGAGGAGAGACAGAGACAGCAGGTGGTGCTAGGAGTGCTGCTTCAGCGGGTGAAGGAGGCAGAGAGGTTTTCGTATCAACAGATCAATAAGTGTCAGACTGGGAGAGGACTATCCATTTCAGATTGTCTGACACAGACGGAGATAAAGGTTAAGGATGTAGTCTAGGCAAAACAAAAAAAAAAACGACCCAAAAAAACTGTAAATGCGGCTGAAAAATAATATGACTGCGTCTGTCCAGTCCAGTTTCTCAACCTCCCTTTCACGTACCTGCAGACACGCATAATCACCTTACTAATGTAAATACGATGCTGCATCAGAGGGCGAGACTTGACCCCACTAATCACACAACAGCTTGTCTTATTAAAGCGCACACATACTGTATACAGTATGCATGCATATAAACACACACGTACACACACACAGCTCCAGCCTGTCAGCCGCCGTCCACAGCCTTCTTATTGGACCAGGCAGATTGTCAGCTCTTCTGATTCCAGCAGGCACACACAGATGAGAGCTACTAATTGCCTCGCTGGGGCACCGACGTGACTCGCATGTGACCGGAAAGCTTTGGAGGCATGGGAGGCTTTATGCGCGTAGGTGACTCTGTGTCTGTGGTGAGTTTGCTGGAGTGAGTCATAAGATGGAAAAAAGACTTGCAGGGTGTGTGTTAAACTATCCTGTTATGAAAAGGTGAAAATGAATCATACTGGCAGTCTTACCTTGGCCTGGCGTCAATGTCGCGCTGAAAATAAGGAGAAAAGAGAGAGAGAGAAAGAGAGAGAGAGAGAGAGAGAGAGAGAGAATTTAAAATCTTTGCACAGGTGTTGCGGATAACAAATAAAAAGGCAAAGAACATAATTTACATCAACTTGGTCCACAGCTGGCGTGGCTCTTAATCTGACCAATTAATTTTCACTTTCATCCACCAGTTGTGCTCGCGTATATTCATGAGCTTTTAATTAAAGGAGCAGTCTGGAACAAAGCATCGAGTGAGCCGCAAACATTATTCACGTGCTGGCTTTTTCCTGTTTAATTGTGATTGGGCTTTTAAAGATTTTTCCGTGTCAAAATGATGGACGAGATTTGTTGACTTCGTAAGTGACTGTGTTACACAAACATTGCAAACGGTTTATTCATGTGCCAAAATGAAAAATTAAATCACATTTCAGATTCTGTTAATCTCCAAAAGATGTAAATGCATTATTTCACAAGGCCTACCCGTAATATTTAAATTATAGCTATGGATCCACATACTCGGTATTTAGCATGCCAAACACACAGCTCCAGTATCCATGTAACACACTTGAAATCACTGTCATGTACTACAGCCAAACTACTTGTTAGACCATCCATAATCTCTATTGGTTTATTTTCAGTCGAGAGGACCTTGAGCACAAGGCGGTCTCTTTTGTTAGCTTTCATATTCTGCCCAAAACTGACTGTACTGTAGCACTGGACCTTGACTAGCAGCGCTAAGATGGCTGCGCCAGAAAGGGATTTTGACACTGTGTAACTAACAGCGTCTTGAAGGCAGTGGCTCCTTGGCAGCACAGCAGATGAGAGCAGAGCTGACGAGCGTAGGCTGCAGTGGAGCACCGTCTGGCTGTCTGCCTCGCTGACTAAGACTTGGCTCTAAATTTAATTAGGTGCAGATCTGGACAAATACCTAGTTTCAAATATTGGAACTCAGTGAGATTCTTGGTTTACCTTGTCAAACACTTGAATAGACTCAAAAGTCAATTTGGGAAGCCAGAGTGCAAAACTGACATTCACCAGAGAAGCTCTTGACTGGTTGCTGTAAAGCTGCACTATCTTACTGTTTGCTTGGTTGGTTAGTTGACCTACAGTATCAGCAGATTGCTACTAGTGGCAGGTTTTAAGACACCCAAAGGAAAGAAGACATACTAAAGTACCCCAATCTAAGTCAGCTTTAAATTAAAACTGCAAATCCACTGTCTCATCTTTAAATATACCAGATTGTATGCATTAATAACACGTAAGGGCAAAGGTGACATATTTCTATTTATAACTAATTATGTTGCTGGGTATAAATATTTTTGGTAGATTTTTAAAGACATTTTATTCTACCACCCTTAACCGGTGAGCCAATAAGTGGACTGTACGTGGGATATCATTAATCAAGAGTTTCAAACTATTCTTAAAAGGCACAGTGTGTTTGCCAACATCTAGCAGTGTGGTTCCAGATTGCAACCAATTGAGTACTCCTCCGCTCACTCCTCAAACACTGTGGTAACGTGAGCCGCTGAGTGCATAACCGTGGTAATGTTGTTTCGCCTCGCTCAGAGGCCATCGTTACCATAATAACACTACTTTAGGAGCAACGGAAGTCGGACAGCGGCTGGCGGTACCACGGTTTTGCACTCTGCGCCTCATGTTACCGCAGTTTCAGAAGGGTGTCGGAGAACTAAAGTGGCCTTGAGGTAACGTAAAAACGCGAAAGGCTCTCTCTAGAGCCAGCGTTTGGTTTTTCCGTTCTGGGCAACTGTAGAAACTAGGGATGGAACGGTTCAGGTAAAAAATCCTAACCGTTCGGTTCGCTAGTCACGGCTTGGGATGTGTATGAATTGTTTGGTTCATTTGAAATAAGTTATGAGGCCGATTGTGTATTTTTTTCATGTAGAGTTAGGCTCCCGTTTATTGTCAAACTAGTAATCAAGGCCTATTGAAGGAGGCTAGGAAACGGGCGGACTTGGGTCTTGAGGTATGGGGTTTAACACATGCACAGTGTAACTGAAGCTGCGGTCGTGCGTTGCTATTGGCTCAATTTCGGCGAGTGCAGACCAGATTTTACTGCGCAGGTGTTACCCAAAGATATGACACGTGACCCAGCCCCTTCTTAGTTGGCACTGATGAAGTGCAGAGTGCGGCTGTCACTCCGTTAAGAAAATGACAAGTGGACACGATAGAGTACAAAGTACAACTCCTTTTCCCCGCAGCATTTAAACAGCCTCGACATGCAGATTCAGACAGGGCAAAAAACATAACTACAGCATTGGGGAGGTTTACAGTGAAAGATATGCAGCCTTATGCAGTCGTGGAGGACGCTGGATTTCAGCATATGATTAACGTAACGTTACTTGAGCCACGCTATAATATTCCCTCTCGCCAACACTTAAGCAACACAGTAATTCCAGCAGCACAATCCCTGTAATGTCTTTTATAGTTATTTATTATTTTTAAATAACACAGTGGCACAGAAATCTAACCGTATTCCTTTCAAAATACTGCACTTTTTGAGTGAAAAAACTAATCTTTCAATTAAGAGCTGATAATCAGGGAATTGAAACATATGTTATACTTTTCTTTTCTTTTTTTTTTTAGTATAGTTCTGGTTGAGTTTATGCTTCAATTTATGTTGATGGCCTTAGTCTATAATTACATCATATTTATATGAAAATAACAAAGCTTTTTTGTTTGCACTAATTACTGTAGAAGATCTATTCTTTCAATTTAGATTTGACAAAGAAGAAGTGTTTATGTTCCTTATGTAAGCCATACTTTGGTTAAGGCAAACATTTGTTAACTTATTTTTGCCAAATAAATGAAAAGCACGTTGAAATCAGAACATGACCTCCTCGCTGTAACATAAATGTACCGAACCAAACCGAAAACCGTGACCCCAAAACCGTGATATGGACCGAACCGTGAATTTTGTGAACCGTTCCACCCCTAGTAGAAACATGGCAGAGCAACACGGCGGACTCCGTGAAGAGGACCCGCTCCCTATGTAGATATGAAGGGCTCATTCTAAGCTTATCCTACTAAAGAGTTGATGCCCTGACAATGCCTTGATATCTGCTCTGACATTAAAATGAATACTAACAGGGTCATTCCTGGTGATCAGATGGAGTCAGATGGTACTATTAATGCTAAAAACAGAACAAACTTTGCTACTATTCGTCTGGTTTCAACCTGGCTGCATACAACACCAGTCCATTTGTTTTTGATGATTCTATGTAAGTAAGTGTTGAATTAGTAATGCACACGGCATTTCTTTGATATTTGTCTTGATTGCATTATATTACAACAATAAAAATGGAATGTTGTTATAGTCCCAGTTGTGTGCTTTGTTTTCATTTTGTCCAATTAAAGAGTTTTTTAGTGCCACTACCCACAAAATTGGAAGAAATATGCTGTTAGAGAGAAGCTGACGGCTATACGGAGCTTTGTTCCAACTGTAATTACTTCAGTTACCTTTGCAACAGTATAGAGAAAAATCATACCTTCACAGCTGAATAATACCAGATTGAACATTTTTTATATTATATTATTCACATGGCCTTGGGCAGTTCAATTTATATTGTGCACAAATAAAAACTCAAACTCTCAAAGCTCCTGTAAGAACAACCTAGACTTGTGTGTCTGCCATCAAAAGATGCAACCGGAAGCTGCTCCATTCATAATTTAAAAACAATATCAACTTCATGGAATGATGTGCCCTTGAACAGTTTGAATGAGAGCTGAGCTATATTTCACAAGTGTGCTGTTTACTCCCACTACAAAGAATCTGCAGGGGCACAGCTCAGTAGAAAACTGCCGTCTACAATTAAATAGGGTACATTTGTATCCATAATAAGTCCACCTTAATCTGTTTTTAGTAAACACTGCAATGATCTATAAGGAATACCTACAACAATTCATCAGTGCAGTCATAATATTAAAGATGTAGAAAAAAGTAAGTATATCATGACATTTTTAATAAGTCTGAGGGATCATATGGTGCGCCGATCTGATATTCTCAGTATCGGTATCAGTCCAATACTGGCCAAAATCACTGGATCGGATATTGGAGAAATGCCCTGCGAAATGACCTGTCTTGCAATGTTTTGAGTGCAGCCCCGACAGAAAAGGTAATGTGTGTGAATGTGCAATAGTGTTCGTTACAGAACCAACTGTCATCGTAAATGCAGGTCTCTAAACCGACTGTGTGTCTGACAGTCAGCGCTAAGTGACTTACAGCGGGAACAGGAGAGGAGAAATGGCAGTGTTTTGTCTTCTTCATGATTGTAGCTGCAGTTTTATTTTACTTTACAAACCTGACATTGCATAACATTACGTTACGGCGTCACTCCAAAAAGAACTAAAACGGTTAACGATTCATTTTACTAGACGTGAAAAAAAAGAGAAAGAAGAGAGAGAGACAGCAGCAGATGATAAAGAGGTAAACAGTGCATGCACTACACTGCATTAACTGTATCTGAAAAGTGTGTTCATGTGAGTGAAAGCGAACCCTTTTAATATTTCAATAAACTATTAACATACAGAGATGGAAGAAAAACTCATATCTCCACTTAAGTAAAAGTAGTAATACTACAGTGTTAAATACTAGCTACAAGTAAAAGTCCTGCATTCAAAATATTAGGCTCCTCAAGTAAAAGTACATAAGTATTAGCATCAATATATACTTATATACCAAAAGTAAAAGTACTCATTATGCAGAATAATACAGTATATATTATATTATTGTTTTCTAACTATTGATGCATTAATGTGTTCATTACTTTAAGGTTGCAGCTGGTAAATGTGCAGCTTATTTGAATGACTTTATATACTGCTGGGTAGTTTAATCTATAATAATACATCATCAATTATATTTTGTAATAACCGGAATCTGCAAAGTAACTAAATTTAATAAATGTATTAATCTTAAGTTGTTTAAGAGAGGAAAAAGACGGTATCAGATTGGTAATCAGTGATGAATTATTCTTAAATTATCATTGTTTTCAAATGGTTTAAAACAAAACTATTCTCAAACATGCATTATATATTAAAAACTAACAAAACCGATATAAAGCGTGCATTGGAAAATAGTCTTAACACAGAGTTTCATCTTATTTAAAGGTAGAGCCAGCTTCCTTGTGACCTGGGTCCCGACTGAGTCAGGGTTAGGTCACTCCCTGTGCTGATGAGGCATCTTGGCTTTGTTTTTTTTTGCACTCTGTCTGTCTGTGTACCAGCCAGGCAGAAAGATCAGTTCCTGCCCAGTGACATATAAATGTTTTTTTAATTACTGTATAGTCATCAGGGAATGTTCAAGTAAACACACTGTGTGATAGTACAAATGAGTACCTACTGGCACTTTTTAATGAAAATGTGGAGACTGAGTATTTGGATAATAAATGGACTCAAACTGAGACAAAGTCTCTTAATATATTCTCCCTCTGGCTCCTGCTGATTGGTCAATTTTCTGAATGTTTTTCTCATCCCCGCTGACCCTCTTTGTTGTGTGTGTATGTGTGTCTACACCTATGTCTCCCTGCGCCAGCATTAAAAGTAAGACGAGAGATTATTAACTGAACCGGTGGTAATTTGTTTGTTGACCTCAAGGAAAAAGACTCACCTCAATTATGTGGTTTATTCTTTTGGGAGCGGTTTAAAGGGAGGGTTTTATGCAGGTGAGACACATTTTACATCGTAGTTGCTCCATTTCACAGGCTTGCTGTTACACGGCTGCGGTATGTGAGCTTAATATTTTTTTCCAAAGCAGCAGCAAACGCTTTTCTCACTTTGCTCTGAAGCTGCTGGTCTCTTCTTTTTTTTGTAAAATGTTGGAATCACGGCCCTACTTTCGAAAAGTGATTGAGGCTATGACTGCACCTCTCTGGCAAATAGGATTAGGTAGTGCTTTACAGGAGGATAAATCATAAATAATAAAAACATATTGAAATATGTATTTTCATTCAAACAAGGCTAAAGGCAGTGGCTTTGTTTCATTGCAGTCCATTTATTATTAATTTTTTTTTGTATCAAATCACCTTATATCCTGGTTTCATTCATGGATTTCAAATCCCAAACACTACTTCACAACAGTACAGGACTTTTGCAACAAGAATAACTATAGAATATACACTACTGCAGCTGGTGGTGGGCTGTAGTGCTGAAACAACAGATTAATCGATAAGTAGATCAACACAAAATTAAATCTATTTAAAATATGAGTGGTGGTCCCTTCTTTTCATACATTGTACACTATTGTTTTTTGCTGTCAAGACAAAAAAAAAAATCACAACTATAAGTAATTAATCAAAACAATTATTGGTACTGGTAGATTATTCAAAAACAGTACTGTTTCCGCTCTAGTACTACTCTACACAGTTCAGCAGAACTGCAGTAAAGAGGCGAGTGAATGATTGTAGTTCAACGTGCCATCTGTAGACACTGTCACTATGAGACAGACAGACTAACCGTGATAGAGTGAGGAGAGCAAGTAGGAGAATTAATGTGTGAGCCAGTTGTTCTCCGGATCCACGAGGCTCTCTGTCTACACATCGTAAATGTTTTACCGAGGACAAAATAGCTGCAGGTGTTGGGGAGTTCAGGGGGATTTGATGCAACGACTGTTCTGGTACCCCCTGGTCCATTCACTTCAAATCTCAGACTACAAATACAACTCAGTTTGAACATTAAAAAGATACATCATTGCTGGATAAGCAAAGTGCTGCATAAGCCCCCTCTCTACGCCTACACACACCTCTCCTGTGACCACACGTTTCCAAATAACACTGCCCACTCCAGCAATAACTAACACGCGAGAAACAAACAGGGTAAGCATTTGCATTCAATTAGGGCCTTAATGAACTTGGCTCGCCACGGATTCATTTCTCAGCTAGAAAAGCAATCTGCACATCAGCTACCACCATTACCGCCAGCCTCCCTGGTCCTGTGTAGCATCACCAGGGAACACTCAAGCCTCCTTTTACTGACTGTGGCGACATAAGTATAGAGAGTGACGAATGGACCAATGGGATATTTTAATTTGGCATCTATAAGCGGTAAAAAGCCTCCACTTCAATGTTCAAATGAGAGATGAGGGAGTGAAGTGCTGCAGGATCTGAAGTGGCGTAAGTGCGTTAGGCATAGCACTTCTGTCTGTGTTAACGTATGGGAATGTATGAATTATATACTGTAACTGCACACATGAGTACAAATCAGTACTTTGGCATGAGAACCTTACTTTGACTATGTAAAAAGAGAAGGAAAGAGTGTACGCAGCTGCTGTGTTCAGAGCTGACAAACACTGTAGCCAGAGGACAAACAGTTACACTTATGCTTCATCAGCCTACAGCTCAGGATTTATTTGCATCTAACTACCTGTATCACACTGACACAGCTGACTGTATGAAAGGAAAACTGCATTTCTCTGCATGAGCATAATGTACGCCCGGATGAATACAGCCGGTCTCTCCTTTCATTTGGAACAAAACTGTGCATAGTGGCACCTGTTTACCATATTCATTTTTGCCATAATGACTATGCAGCAGATGCCACAGTCATTAGGAAGATAATCCTTTAAGTTGAAGGCCCGGGATCAAAGCCCCATGGCTGCAAACATCCACCCTGCGTAGGCGTCTTTGAGCAAGGCACCAGGTCTGTTTGTAAGTTAGGCCACATCACAAGCAAAATTGAAACAGGTTGCCCTTACAGCCTGCACTGTAAAGTTGGATACACATGATCAGCAACATAACAGCTTTCTGCTGGCCTGCAAATAGCTTGTAATTGTTTATTGACAAGGCATTAGTGTCCAGTTTTACAACGCTGCCCTCAGTAACAACTTTGGCACCGTGTTTAAAGTTTACGTTAATTAATCATCGACCCTGTTTGCTTGTGTTATTCCAAAATGCTCACAGCAGACCTAGTCATGTGGTGTGATGTTCTCATTTAAGATGTCAGCTTTGTTCAAATACTGGCCTCCAGATCTAATTGGGTATTCATTCATTTTGGGAACCGCTTTCAAGCCTCGACAAAGATTTTGTTCACCACAAGCTAAGACTGCTATGTAGATTAAGTTCTAAACCAACTTCCACCTCTAAATCATGTGGATCCAGGATAATTGGTCGGACAAATTCACATAGGTAAAAGTGTTGAAGTTTTAAAATCCTACCTTAAAGGTGCAATGTGTCAAATTTGGCCCGAATTTTAGTTTAAAACATTCAAAAAATGAACTAATAGTTAGTCACTGCAGCGTCCAGTCTGCCCTCAGTCTAACATGAGAGGACCAAGAAGTAGAGCTGCTCTGAGGGCTTGTCATTCGCGTTGATGGTACAGGGTCCGTGTACGTTTTGATAGTTTGTTTATTAGATTAAATCCAAAGTGGCAGAAACGAGAAAACGACTCATATTTTTGTTCCGACCACTTCGCCGGGAGTAGGGCGGGCGCAGGCTCTGGGAGATGGACCTTCAGTTAGCGGTTATCTGTAGCAACTCGTAACGACTGGGTGGGTGTAACGGCTGCTACAGTCAGTTCCGGCGCTGGGGTTTCAAGTTCTCAAGTTGCTGCTACAGCACCCAGAGCTGCCGCACGCTCTCCTCCCGGTGAAGTAGTTTCCTGGTGGCGGGGAGGACGAAACGAAAATACGGTAGTTTTCTCGTTTCTGCCACTTTGGATTTAATCCAATAAACAAACTATCAAAACGTACCCAGACCGTACAGCTTATGTAAAGCAACAGTACGAAGATAAGAAGGAGAAATGGTGTGTTTCGCAGTAGGCGAAGCGTTCAAGCTTTAAACATCACACCATTTAAATTATGGCATGCTGAATGTCAGTCACACTGGGCTTCTGTGACATTATCAACTTGTCAACTTTTCTGTCTACACTTACTCTAACTGTGCAGATACACACTGCTTGTTGTACAAAAGCAGTTTAAGAAGCAGAGAAACGACAATTAGGAAGGAAGGTTCTCCTCACCTGCGCTCTGTGGGCTGGTACTGCTACGAGGGCCGCGGCTGCCACCGCAGGACCTAACGCTTCGGCCTGTTCCAGCAGGCACAGCTGGTGTGTGATGTTGGCCATCTCTTCCTGCAGGCGCTCGGTCTGGACGGAGATCTCTGCGATTTTCTCAGCAGCGGACGCCGTCAGGAACGCCTCTTTGAGGTCGACCAGGTGAAGGGTCCTCTTCTCCTCCAGACGCACCAGTCTGCGGAGCTCATCAAACTGCGTGTTCACATAGGCCTCCAGCTCCTCTGTCGACATCTAAGACATGTAGATGAGGTACAGGAGACGGAGAGGGGGAGAGCATGAGTGAAGGAATGAACCGGAAGTTAAGTAAGGAAGTCCACAAGCTACCAAGACGGAAAGAGATACTGGGCTGCCGTTTCAAATTAACCTGACTCTGCCATGCAGTAGCTAATTGATAGCACGAAGCAGATCCCCTGGAGGTAAACTCCATGCATCCCATCTGTAGATAGAGACCTCAGAGGATCCTTCTACCACAGCAAACCATCTGTTTGGCTTTCAGGCCAACCGAACTGCTCACTGAGATACCCTTTTTAATCCATTTCCCTGTTCCCCCGATGAAGCTCTCTTTAGCCATGACTCATTACGTTAAAACACCTCAATAAACAGATGCCTCCCTACAATCCTTCCTGCTGAGATGTCTCCACCTCCAACACAGATGCTGTCATGAGGCAAAACACCCCAAAGCCCCTTGTCATGATCTCTGCCTCCTGAATATGATATAATTGCTTCAATCTATGAACATCAGCTGCTCCGTCTCTCCTCTTCCCTTGAGCAGAACTTCACTCTCTTCCTTTTCATCTATTTTATCTTGTTTCCCCTCAGCTTCCCTCTCTCTAGTGAAGCAAGGAATCATCAGTCTTTACTGAGGTTGGCAGAACCGCGGCCCCTAGGGGCCCAAAGTTTTATCATGTATATGCCATTTCTGCACAAGCAATCAGATTGTCCAAATTGGCCATTAAACCAAGCACAAGAGGTAACATTTTTAATTTACTTTCTTTGTATGAGCAGAGAAAAAACGTGCGCATCGTTCCTTCTGAAACAGGCACAGAGGCTTTGTTAACACCATAATTGGAAAGCGAGAGTCGTTTTCTGTTTTTGCTTCACCAAAATCAATACCCTGACTATATGTCTGATGAATTAGGAGCAATAGACTACAACCGCATTGGATGAGCAACATGTTCCATTCCTTGTCCAGATACTCAAGTGAAATGCGTCCTTGAATGTGAAAGACATGGAGAGAATGAAGCTTCGCTTTCCAAATCTATCTTCCTATGCCTTTGGAAGTTGTTATACTTTAACACAAGGAGCAATAGAAGGAAGTGCTCAAATATAATAAATCCTGCTAAATTACAGTATAGGCTGATTAAATCTTTTAGAAGACTCATCAATTTAAACATAAGCAGTGAACACTTAAAAAACACATTAAGAAATGACAAGGCATTTACTAGCTCATTTCGTATAGTGTGACAAGAATTTAACGCTTAAGCTGTTGCTTATGTTTGGATGTCTCAGGCTTCTTGCTCTAAGTTGGCTCTGATTGAAGTGTCATGGACACCGTGATGGATCAGCATATTCAATATTCAAGTTCAATTCCCCTGCAAATCTACTCCAAATACTCCTTTTAAAAATATTCATTTTTAAAAGCTTTAACATCTGATAGGCATTTATAATCAGTTAGCTGTCAATTTGTTCAATGATATATACAGGAT
>CAKAKR010042823.1:0-12500 GCA_916700685.1 Adelosebastes latens | reverse complement strand
GAGTTTTGATGTCTATCAGTAGAATATGTTACAGAGATTAAAAAAGTAAAGATTTATTTTTTAAATCAACACTTCCTGCTTTCATTTTAAAATAAAAGCCCTCAAGCGTTTTTTCTGTGGATAGAATTCCTTCATTTTTTAACACGAGGCTTTTATTCTGAAGTATGTGCCAGACAGTGTTCTAGAACATAAAGTGACTTGCAGAGCTCCATGAATGAATATAGTACAGGGTTTTAATTGTCGATTATTACTATTATTTACAAATTACCACACGTTTCTTAACCTTTTTCTATGTAAAATAAATATAAATAACATTTATAATGAAATGAAATGGCTATTATGAAAGGCAAACTCTATGTAGAAAGAAAAGACTTACAGCAGCAGCAGCAGAAACGCTGCTGGTGTGAACATCCGACGCGTCAATCACGCAGCCGCCACACCTCGACGCAGCCTCATGCGACGCAGCCGCCACACGCTTTTCATGCGGTCTTGCCGGGCCGTTACTGGGACAGTGGCTGCATGTGTCCTCAACAACACACGCAGCATCGAGGCTGCTAACTCTCCCCGTCAGGTGAACTGGGGACTCAGTTGTCTGTTGTGTTCATACCCTGCAGCTGGTGATAAACGATGATTAACCTGTTTGTGCATCGGCTTATCGTTGCAGCTGGGCACCTTGTTAGGCTCTACAACCACAGCACCGCTGCATGAAACGCACTAATCTTGACGGTTAACAGTTAATGAAATGAAGGTCGGTTATCGGTCAGAAAAAAAAATCAAAATGATCATTCCTACCCCAACCATTTTCTGGTTAGATATCTGCACTTTTACTCAATTGTGGCTTTTAGGTACTTCATCCACCGCTGCCCCAACCCACGTTTTATCATTGCATATAAATTATGCATTCACTATCAATTAGGACTTTCACAATGCTCTTATCGGTTGATGGCCCAACTATTATGTACAGCACACAGAGACGGACGTGTTATGCTATTCTGTGGCTCAGAGGGTAGAGCGGGTCGCCCACCATCGGGAGGACGGCTGTTCAATCCCCAGCTCCTCCAGTCCACATGTTGAAGTGTCCTTGAGCAAGATACTGAACCCCAAACTGCTCCTAAAGGCTGAGCCATCGGTGTGTGAATGAGTATTTAGATCAGATCCTGATGGATAGGTTGGCACCTTGCATGGCAGCCTCTGTCATCAGTGTATGAATGTGTGTGTGAATGCTGACATGTAGTGTAAAGAGCTTTGAGTGGTCGGAAGACTAAAAAGGAGATATATAAATGCAAGTCCATTTACCATATTTTTCAGACACAGATTATGAATTCCTGCTCTCATAACATTACAACACTAACCTCCCACCCTTTTTATTCTGAAGATCAGAGGTCCATGATGAAAGTCTTATTGTTCCCATGAAAACTTTTCTGAGTGCATTTTCCCTTTTTAGTGTACAGTACTCCTCCACATTTTTGTGATATTTCTTTTTGATTCCATAGTTACTATTAGTACACTGTCTCTGCTGTTTTTGCTGAATCAGTCCTTGTCTGGGTTGCTCTTGTAGGTGATGCCCTCTGAGGTCAAACATGGCAGTAAGGCTGCTGACGGCTACCGCAGGAGGGAGCTGCACAAGCCTGCTACCTTCTTCAACCACAGCTTCGAACTCCCCTACAGTAACCCCTACTTTGAGCCGACACTCAACTCGCCTCTTCGGGACAGACGGAGGGCGAGGCACGAGAGCCTGGACGACTTACAGGCATCCACGTACTTCGGTCCGACCACGGTCTCCGAGTGCGTCAGCAGCAGGAAGCAGAGTAACAAAGCGGGGAAGAAGCAGCCGCCGTGGCCGGTGAAGAGCCTCAGCCTCAACACGGACGAGGGGCCTCCAGACTTTGAGAGGTCATTTCTGAACAGCAAACCACTCAAAGAAACGCACCATCGCAATGTCACCATCATGAGCACTGACAACAAGCAACATTTCCAGAGCCCAAAGGAAAAGGTAGTAGCTTCTCCATCTGGCTTTGCAAAGAAAACTAACGGAATAAAAAACAAGGATTTAGCGCTGATGGCAAACGGGCCTGCTGGTTTGGACAAAAGAGAAGCAGCCAAAAGGTTTAGGGACAAAAATGTGAAGAGTTCATCCTTTCAGGGAGGGGACAGCTCCTCTAGTGTCGGGACTCAAACAGAGCAGGCCGAGCAGAAGAAGGTGAAGGACTACCCAGCTAAGTACAGTGACAGAGAAAGGCGTGCCTTCAAACACTGTGATGAGGACTCTGAGATGGTTAGTGATGACATAAGTGACATTTTTCGTTTCCTGGATGACATGAGTGTCTGTGACTCTCTGGGCGTTGTCCAGTCGTCATGTTACAACAGTAACGGGTCTCTCTCTCAGGTAACGCTGAAGTCTGAATGCGACAGCTCTCCTGAACGCAACACGGTCAAACTGGCCAAGTCCAAGCTGGACAACCTCTTTAATTCGCTGGAAAACACGGACGACGAGCTCAAATCGAGCGTGTGCAAGCTGGTCATGAGGATCGGTGAGATCGAGAAGAAGCTGGAGTCTCTGTCGGGGGTTCGCAGCGAGATCTCCCAGGTGCTCTCCAAACTCAACAAGCTGGACGAGAAGATCCAGGAGCCCGAGGCCAACGGGAGACACGGGGAGATGGCATCTGCTCCTTCCGTGTCCGGCGCCACCCCCGACAAGCCGTACCCCCACCCTCATCCGCACGCCGACACCGCCCTCTCGCCTCGTGTTTTCCAGTGCCACACCACTGGTCACAACGTCAAAGTGGACAACGGCTCTTCGGCGGAGTGGTGCTGCTCAGATGGGAGTAACAGCGATAGCCTCAGGGTGAAGGCTCTGAAGAAGAGCATGTTCACCAGGAGGTCGTCGCGCTCGCTCAACGAGGAGAGCGGCGCCACCGAGTCGAAGGTCGCCAGCATCACCAGCTCCCCGCGGGACTGGAGGACAGTCTCCTACTCCTGCCACCCTGGAGACGAAGACGAGGACAAGGACAGAGACAGCATGGACAAACACTGGAAGGCCAAAGAGGTAGAGACACTGTTTTTAAATTCACTTTTATCCCAATTGTGATTTTTATATATAAATATACTGTATATGGCCTTCAGGTAAAGTAAAAACGCGTAAGGCTCTCTTTAGAGCCCGTGTTTGGTTAGTCCGTTCCGTGCTATTGTAGAAACACATGACACATGGAACACACTCTGTGAAGAGGACCCGCTCCCTACGTAGATAAGAAGGGCTCTTTCTAAGCTAATGGAAACACAACGATTCTTAGCTGCAGGTGATTATACACTAATGAAAGAAAACATAGTTCTGAATATTATATTCCACTTCTGCCAATAAATCCCCCTAAATCCTACACACTGGACTTTTAAATGAAACGGAAACACACAGTATTTGACATAAGTAGAACATAAAGCATGGATTCAGTATAGATTAATGAAACAGAACAGATGCAGTACATCACATAACAGAGGTGTCAGATATAGATAAATGCTTACTGTAACAAAAGACAAAAACACAATGGGACAGGAGAGCATACAGGATGCTCTTGCACTTTGTGCTGCATATAAGGTTGTCAGTAATATCAAATCATTTTACAGGGAAGCATGTGGTTGGGACAATCTAACGGGGGTTCATTTTTAACAGAGTAGTAGGGGTGTAAATCACCAGTTTCATCACAATACAATGTTATATTGATTCTTTGGACAATGGTATGATAGAGTTGATGAAAATGTTTAATTTAAAGGGCAACAGTTACTCTTCACAACTCCTGTTGCCACAGTCTGCAGAGTCAGGAGACATATACAGTATACGTCACCTGCCTCCAGATCAGGTAATAGCAACATTCAATTGCAATGACCGGGTTTCAACCAGTAGAGTTATATGTAGAATTAAAATACTTTGCATTAGAGTGTCAAGATTTGGACCTGAATCCATCAGTAACAGCACCATTGGGGTTTCAGCTGAAAAAGGTGGTTTGGGGGATTTAGTTACACTTTAAATTAATTTCTTTAACGTAGATCACAGGGATGTTAATAATTAACCGTTTAACCGTTAACTGACATTAAGCATTTTAACGTCCCTATGTCCCTAATATTAGCTAATTACAAGAAGGGTACGTAATGAAAATAAGTTAATCTCTTAAGTGGTTGAATGGTAAAATTGCCAGCATTAGCTAACATCAGGAGGAGCTAACTCTACATTGATTTTGGTCAAAGAGATGGGAGCAGAAGTTAGGTTACCGGTATGTGAGTCCATTATGAGATAAGAAATGAGGTGCTAGCTTGTTACTTTTTGCTGTCTGGTGTCTGGCATTATGAAGTAACGTTAAGTGTGTGTGTGCCTTTCTATCAGTTTTTCCTGCAGTCTGTGGATATGGAGGATCCATCAGGACCGATGATGCCTTCTGCCAAAGCACAGGTGGGTCGTTGTCTGGTTTTGCTAACTAACGTAGCTAAGTGTCATATTGAATAGACCCTTTTAATAGTGAGGATGTTTTCATAGATAGATGGGTAAAAACTTAAATAGTGTGCTCCGGCTGGTGGGCTGTGCTTTGTATTTCCTCTATTGATCTCAACATCACAGACATATGAGGCGAGAAACAGGCATTAACGTAATGTAATATTGATTCATATTTGATCAGCGCTGCCTAGTTTGACCGTTTGGTCGGAGTTTGCGAGTGATTGACAGCCGGCTCTCATAGACAGCAGCTGGACAGCAGACCTCAGATCAGCTCTTACTGCTTGTTTTCCTCCGGTCTGTGAAATCCTGCAGATGCCGTTAGGAGAGCTGGAGGAGACAGAGGCACATGACTTTTTTCAGGTTACCTGTCTCATGTACTACTGTCACGATATAGCAACCGTTTTATAAAAATAACTTTTTTTAATCATATTTGCTCCAATCTGGCCTACTTCAGCTTTAATAGTCGAATATGGAACAACCATGTCTAATAATTAATGATTAAATTAATTATATATATCCGCTTGTTTAGTCAGGACATTGTAAGGCTCATGATTAATATATGAGACACAAATAAGTATATACCCAAATGTTGAACTTTTCCGTTACAGTTCTTTTTCTGGTTCATTCTCAACTTTATTGTTTCGCTCCCCACACAGCCCTGCTGACTGGCGTCAGGCTTGTAAAACAGTGTTGAAATGTCAAAATGTCTCAGTGGGTGTGAAACACACTACTCATTCCCTGTGACCTTTCTGCACTGAGCTATACGGAGCGGATGTTAAATGAAATGAGTCCTGACCCTGAGCTGTCTCTCAAGCAGCGGTATACCATGTAATTATCCAGTAATAAAGCTGACATTGGAGTGCTATTTCTATTGGTGTGTTAGACTCCGTAAGCATTAAGTTAATCATATGCAATTTAAAGGGCACATATAATGCAAAATGCACTTTTTTCATGGCTTTTCAACATAATTATGTGTAAATATGACGTCCTATGGGGTTTGTTGTAACGTAGAACCACCTCCAGTTTGGTGACCATCCCCGCCCACGGAATACCTAGAGAATCTATATAAATGTCTGCCATTGTTATTTCCTCGCCATCGCGGACCTGGTAATACGGCATGAGCATAGCACGCTTCTTCAATTCAATTTATTTTTACATCATAACAGAAGTTATCTCGTTACTTGTTCTGTTGTTGGCTGTAAGAACCAACAGAAATGCCTTCATGTACTCCCATCATCGAGCCTTGACATCAGACCTGGGGGATAAGTATTAAAAGCATTAATATAGCCGCAAACAACTATTTGCTATGTGAAGATATAGACGAGTCTACCTGAGCAGAGAATGAAGTCGCTCTGCCTCTGTGTGTGTTGTAATTCAAGCTTCTCCTCACTTTGTTGACATAGTCGGGCCCGCCGCTCATGCTTTTAGTGCATGTTTGTGCATGTGAGCGTGCAGCACTGGCTATCACAGCTGCCGCTCCGCTCTCGGCGGTTACAGCTGATAAAGCCGTCCCGACCGACGGCGGCGTCGCGGAAGCGTAGCACCCACCCTCCGGTTCCCCCCCCAGGTTAACACTGTTATCTCTGTCAGCACTTTCGCCATAGATTTCACTGTTTAGCACCATAAGCTGCGAGCTGCGGTTCGCCATCACCATGTTGAGAGCCATTTAGAGGCAATAGAAATGCTCCCAATCCCGTATTTAGCACCTTCAAGACTCATCAGAAAGCCATACCAGTGCCATTTTGTAGCTTGAATAAGGCTATGTTATCTTTAATTCAATAAGGCCTCCTCTTTATGGATCATGACGCAGAGAGCCCAAGAAAAAAAAAATGCAAGGTCATTGGGCAACAACAAGTACACATTCCTGGTAGATAACTGCAATGCACAGGCACAATATACTGTTTACCTTGCAATGATTAAGACTGGGTAGAAGGTAGAGATAGATGGATTGCTGCATCAAGGCAGCTTCTGGACAATTTGCTGTCCTAGGCCACACAGTCGCTGTTGCTTTCCTTTGGTGGTCTCCTTTCTATAATATGAGCCTGGTAATGTATTCTTGCATAAAGATAAATAAGTGATAGCGCCATGAGTTTTAAATGATAATGCTGCAATGAGAGGCTGCGGTGCAATGTGAGCATTGAAATAAAATGCATATTTTGGACATCATTGAGTTCTAAAATAGATTAGGTGTCTGAAATGAGAGGGTACAATACGTCTTCCACCTCTTTGGTGACCTGTAGCTGGTGGTGCCCTGGGTGACTGCCAAGGTCGTCTATTCCTACGGTCCTGTGATAAGTTTAGTAGTATCAGTCTGAATGACTAATTCAACCCGGTCTCACTCCCAACTCGTCCAATACCGCCGATTGGGCAGTGCCCCTCGGTATCGGAAACCGACGCTCGGAGGCACCCTTTAGCGACAGTATGTGATGAACCGGACTTTCAACTAAGTCCAATGTAAACCCACATGCAGCGTTATTTGACAGTCGGAGCAAGTGACGTAGTAGGGCAGTGAGACGTTAGTCAGTGATGTGTGAGACGTTAGTCAGTGATGTTAATGTCAACCATAACCGTTTACTAACCCTACCTAAGTGGTTGTGTTACCTAAACCTAACTTTATTTTGAAAGGATAGTATGCATGTAACGAGCATTGACAGGGCATCCCTGGTCCGTCCAAAAGTAAAGCAAGACGGGTACCCCGTGCGTCGGTCTCTGATTTAAAATGGAATGAATTGCTGTGAGTGTGTCCATATTGTTGCAGACCACACAGACAGATAAGGTTATCCGTTGTGACAATGGTCAATGAGGAGCTGAGGATGGTTTCCATGGTGAAGCGATGACAGTTCATGAGTCATGAATGTTCTGCTTTGTATGAGTACTGTAGCACACTGCGATTTCTCTAAAGACTCACCTACACAGCCATCCAATTAACACAAGCTGCTGACTGCAACCTGAAAGCCACTTTAGCTTTCCTGCTTAATAAAGACAAACACACACACACACACACACACACACATTTATATCACCTTCATTGACCCTGGTCTCAAATGTTTGTCACTGTAGTTGGTATTGATGAAAACTGTTTGTAAGTGCTATGGAATCAATGCAATCAATACTTAGTCTTCAGGAATGCTTTATTCTTCATTTAGTGTTTTCAGATCAGGCGAGGGAATGATAATTCATGAGAGGGTGCTCCCTGGAAATGAATTAAATCTGCATTGGATGAGAAATGTTTTTAACATTGGATAGAGTGTATTGGATTGCAAACTCTATGAGAATACATGCCGTAAATGGAATAATTATTATATATATCTTTTTAAAACAAGAACAAATTGAATTGACTGAGCTGTATTATATACATATAATAATAATGTCTCTATATTTTTTTAGGCTCTATTGCAATATGTATCGGACCTATAACAGATAAATTATTGAGAATTATTCAATTTTGAGTGTTTCTATTTTAACCGACGCAGCTTTTCTAGCCTTTACAGCACTGGTTTAGCAGCCCAAGAAACTCACATACCAATTGCATGCATTGTAAATCTCCTCACGTGATGCTACTCAGCCAACCAAATCTGGGCATTCCGGTAAGTACGGCGACTCGCGTCAGTGAGTGAATGAGATATACACACACACACACACACACACATACACACACACACACACAGACACACACACACACACGGGAGAGATGAGACAAGAGACAACAGTCGGAGAAATAATTGGCGTGCTCTAAAAAGAGAAAAGTAGACAGCGAAAACAGAGCTTTTTATCCAGTATGGACAGACTCGTGTTCATTCTTCCCACGGGCAGTTCAAAACCAGTTTGTCTCGTGCGTTCAGAGACCATGGCGATTATCAAAAGAGCGGAAAAAGTGAAAACGCCAAAGCGAATCTCATGCTGGCGGCTTAAAAAAATGACAATTAATTTTTATACTCAATATTGGCGATATAGTAATTTATTACATCCATTGAGTAATAAATACATTGAGTATATTCGATATATCGCCTATACCCCTTATGCACATATTTTCAGATCTTAAAGGTCCCACATCATGCTCATTTTCAGGTTCATACTTGTATTTTGTGTTTCTACTAGAACATGTTTACATTCTGTAATGTTCAAAAAAACCTTTATTTTCCTCATATTGTCTGCATGAATATACCTGTATTTACCTTCTGTCTGAAACACTCCGTTTTAGTGTTTTTCAACGGAATTGCGTTGCTAGGCAACAGTTGGGTCCATGTTTACTTCCTGTCAGCTGATGTTATTCACATACACTGCAACAGGAAATAAATTGGGACACATTTAGAATGTTTACGTTTAAAACCGTGTAATGGTCTATATATTGTTTGTGTGACATCACAAATGGACAGAAATCCTAACGGCTTGTTTCAAACGCGCAATTTCTGAATACGGGCTGTGTGTATTTCTCCGTATATTGAGCGTTTTGATAGTTTAACAGTATTTATATAGCACTTAAACCTGCTTTATAATGTAGAGGACCTGAAAATCTCACTTTTTACAATATGGCACCTTTAAAGGAATATTCCAAAAGCATAAAATATCCATAGCAGGTTTAAAAACATGATTTGAAGCAGTAGCATTTTTAGGTGGAAAGAAATGATAGAGCAACAACTACTTTGGACAGATGCAAAACCAGAAAATCACTCAATTTGACATGATGCACTATTTCACATTCCCCACACAGTTGATAATCCGACTTAGCACCTGTTCTCCTCAACTAACTGTTATACTGCTCAATTCTCCTCTGACAAGCTAGCAGTTAGCTATTTTTTCCTGGAGAACCACTCCACCACATTAAATCTGATTATTTATTTTTTACCAACAGTTGGTTTATAACAATATGTTGCAGCATCAAATTTGATCCTTCCGCTTTCATTACCAAAGGTATTTTTGTTTTCCCACACTCTTGGCACACTTGGCATTGCGAGCGTGGTCCTATCCCCACATGTCGTCCTCTAGAGCCAAGTGCAATTAAAACACCATTTAAAAACTAATCTATCCAGCTGCTGACCTTAAATTGTAAAATAATGTTAAATTAAAAACAGTGACAAGGATTTTTATGTCACGTATAAATCCAGAATAATCTGCTGCTCTGCCTGTGATAGAATGCTGACGTTACTGCAAGTTCTGATTGTATTGAAGTAAGATCTCCATCTGTGTGGACGTGTAGTGGAACTGGATTGATAGAATTAATGAGACCAACAGCCTTGAAAATCTTTAAAAGCCATTTAAGCATATCATCTTGCACATTGCAGACATCAGCAAGGAAGACTTAAAATGATGGTATATATTATGCACGCTTTATATGTTCATCATAGCAGGCAGGTTTGAAAAGCAGACTGCCTCTATTTGTCTAAGTCTGCACAGTATAGCATTTTACTGTGTCTCTCCAGGCATTTAAATCAGCGGTCTAACGATATTAAACATTTTAAAGTAAACCCTCTTTATCTTTATCTTTATCTTTTATTCAGATCTCCATTAGCTGTGGCTGAAGCCCAGCTATTCTTCCTGGAGTCCACTCTAATCACTATGAACTCTTAGGGCTACATTTCAGTTCACAATCACATTACAATCTTTACCAACAATGACCACAACAACAAAAGCGACAGTAACAAAACACAACAATATTCAAGACACAACCCAGCACACAACACAGGACCTAGGTTCAAGTTATTAGTACAACTTGAACTATACTAGTTCAAGTTAATACTATTTACAGAGTATAGAGGTAAATATGATTCATTAGTGGTTGGACCATAGCATATTATATGTCAGAATACAAAAACAGAGCAAGAAACAACTTATTTTTTCATAAATATTAACAGGACTTTATATTTATCCATTATTAAAGCTTTTATGATTTGATGATAATAATTGTTTTTATAACACCCTTGGCAATTTAGTTACCGATATATTTCTAATGAAATTAAGCAACGATGCAGTAAATCTGTCTTTTATTTTTAACCATGATAGACTGTTATGCATTCCATTGACATTAGTTCTGTATGAACAACGAAGTAAACAACGTACTGCCTTATTCTGAGCAATTTGCAACTTCTCTATGTGTGACACGGCAGCACTAGACCAAACCTCTGAGCGATAGTCCAGATGAGATAAAACAAGTGTTTTAATGACATTTCCCCTTACATTTGAAGGTCAAACATTTGAACATCTCCTTATAAGGGAAAGACCCCTGCCCAATTTACTGACCACCTTATCAATGTGCTTAGACCACGATAATTCACTGTCTAGTATTATACCCAGAAGTTTGGTCTCTTGAACTTGTTCCACTGCCATACCCTTTACATAGAGCTTCAATTGCGGCTCATTCATTAACAGATGTTTTGACCCAAATACAATGCCTTTGGTTTTAGAAACATTTAGAACCAATTTGTTATTTGATTCAACTACCGACTGCAATTCCTTCTTCAAGGCACTTGAAAGTTCATCAGTTGTGGATTCTGCTGTATATATTGTCGAATCATCGGCATACATGGCTATTTTTTTGCCTTTTTTGGGGTTAAAGGAAGTTCATTTGTAAATATAGAATATAACAATGGACCCAGGCAGGACCCTCTGCTCTGTAATACATTTTGTGAGAGTTGTGAAGTTTGAAAAGTCTCTAGATGCTCAGACAAAGGCCCTGATTGATCTTCAATGAGTAACTCCCTTGTTGGCCTAAATAAAAGCAAACAGTTGTTTTTTAAAATGGTTGAAGAAAGTGCACTGGTGGAAACTTCTCTGATGACCTTTCTGTTCTCTAATCCTCTCTCCATCTCCAGGCAGAGCGAGAGCGTCAATACGAGTTCCCCAAGGCCCACAGGCCCCCTAAACCGCCAAAGGAGTCCTACCTGACCGAACAGGTTTACTCACCGCACCCCTTCACCCCCTCCATTAAGGCCCATGTGAAAGGCAGTCCCCTGTACACCGACCTGAGACTCACCAGCCTGTTGGACGGCAAGCACGGCCACCCGTCCTGGACCATCGAGGAGTATAAACGCAACTCAGGAGAGAAGGGAAAGCAGCTAACAGCTCTGGACCTGCAGGTACTACACTCCTCAAACTCCCAGAAGTCTCCCACAGTACTTGTTTTGCCGAAAAAATGTGCATCTGAAGTTAATATGGGACTTCAGCAGTCTAAAATGAGTCAAATCAAGTGGGTATCTTCCAAAGTTACTGTCTTTTAGTACAAAATCTCCTCTTAGTGTTTCTCTGGACAGTGTTTTCTTGTTGTTCTGCAGTGGGGTTAGTAAAAAAAGAATGTTATTTCAATGTCCAGTATGAACACGAGGAATGATTACAGCAAGCAAATAACCTGTTTCAATGTTCATATATTCACCCAACTACTACAGCCTGGTCTCACTCCCATGGCGTCAAATACCGGCGCTTGGGCAGTGGCCCTTGGAATCTTCATACCGACGCACAAGGCGCCCTTTAGCGTCTGTATGAGGTGCACCGGCTGAGTGATTTTCACTGCTGATGTTTTCAGGTGACGCTATGCTATCACTGAGTCACATGACGTTACACCCGTATCTTAAGTTATGGTACAAGTGTACTTATTTTAAAGGCAGGGTTGACGATGTTCTCCAGTCTCCACTATTTGTTATTATTGGTTGAAATGGTCTTTACACCCCGACAGCGATCCATTACTGATGAGCTCTGAAAAAGGAGCGGAAAAGAGCCGTCATCTGTAGCTGCTGTAATCCTGTAAAAACGTCTACCAATCACTGCCTCGCGGCCGGCTTGGAAAGAACCAATCAGATGCCTCCTTGCCTCCCTGCTCGTACTCTACCCTTGGCGTGCACCAGCCTGAACTCAAAGCGCGTCGCCGCCGCACGTTTCCTGGCGAATGGAAGAGAAAAGTCAGCCCTGCAGCAGCACTGGCGCGGTTACTAGTCATGAGGTAGCGTTGTTGAGTTGAGGTCCTCTCTCCGCTCTGTGTCTGTGAAGTAGTTACGATGTGGCGGTGCTCGTGCATGTGTGTGTGGGGGGG
>CAKAKR010042822.1:0-17943 GCA_916700685.1 Adelosebastes latens | reverse complement strand
GGCCATTTTCAAAGGGGTCCCTTGACCTCTGACCTCCAGATATGTGAATGAAAATGGGTTCTATGGGTACCCACGAGTCTCCCCTTTACAGACATGCCCACTTTATGATAATCACATGCAGTTTGGGGCAAGTCATAGTCAAGTCAGCACACTGACAGCTGTTGTTGCCTGTTGGACTGCAGTTTGCCATGTTATGATTTGAGCATATTTTCTATGCTAAATGCAGTGCCTGTGAGGGTTTCTGGACAATATCTGTCATTGTTTTGTGTTGTTAATTGATTTCCAATAATAAATATATACATACATTTGCATAAAGCAGCATATTTATCCACTCCCATGTTGATAAGAGTAGTAAATACTTAGAATACTAAATACTACTACAAATCTCCCTTTAAGGTACATTTTGAACAGATAAAACATGTGCGATTAATTTGCAATTAATTAGGGACAATCATGCGATTAATTTTGATTAAATATTTATATATACACCTATTTTTTCACTACAGTCCTGTCTATTCTTTACCTTTATTGTCCAGATTTGTTGTCCCTGTTCCGAGCTGTTATTTCTATTTTGGTGTAAGTACATTCAGAGAGATGCAAAAACAACAAAAAAACAGTTAAATTCTCTGTATGTGCACATGAATACTTGGCAAATAAATCTGATTCTGATGTTTTTCCCTGTAGGATTGGATTTTAAGACACTCGTCTCGTCAAAAATATTTTGTTGCTGTTGGGTGAAATTGTTTTGCGCTGCCTTGTTTTTAGCTTTCTCCATCCTTTAGTATATTTCAGTTCATTCAATCAGAGTTTAAAGGGTTTTATAGGACGACAAGAATTTCACACGTCATAAAACATGTTTTTTTTTCACAATTGGAAAAGCGCAGGTGTAAAAAATCTAATCAATGATGGTTGAATTCCATTTAGCTGCTTAGACTCCAGGATTACAGGTACTTGAGAAGGACGAGAGTTTCACTATTACGCATGTATTTTGGCATTTGAATTCCCTCTTCTGAAACTCTTGTTAAGGCAAGTCTCCACCACTTCACGGCATGCACTGGAGTTTGTCATTTATAGACATACCAGCTGGTCTGGGGAGCGTGATGCAAATTGTCCGAGCCAGTGTGTGTGAATGAAAGAAAGAAAGCACTGTCATCCAGAATAACTGTGTTAGCTGACGCATTCTTGAGTTCTGCACACAGTTCGACTGGTGATGTGTTTACTGCTACAAACTGTCAGTCAGTAGTTCATCCACACGGACAACTCCTCATACAGACCAACAACATAACTACATTATAACACACAATGGAAAAATGATACACTGACTGTTTACCTAAACAACTTTGGCACAAAATCCATACTTGATATAGACTTTTTATTTAAATAATATGTTTTAAGCTTGTGTTGTTTCTCATCTCTTTTGTTAAAATCAAATTTAATTATCCAATTTGTTCTAACCTATTTCACCTTGATCATATTTATGATGTTTATGTCCATATTGTTGGTTTATGCTTTCTTAAAGTTTAAAGGAACAGTGTGTAACATTTCGGGGATCTATTGGCAGAAATGGAATATAATATTCATTACTATGTTTTCATTAGTGTATAATCACCTGAAAATAAGAATCGTTGTGTTTTCGTTAGCTTACAATGAGCCATTTATATCTACAAAGGGAGCGAGTCCTCTTCACGGAGCCGTCCGCCATGTTTCTACAGTAGCCCAGAACGGACAAACCAAACACTGGCTCTACAGAGGGACATTTTTTTTTTCGCATTTTTGCGTCAGCCTCCGTAGTTCTCCTGCACGCTTGGCACATGGGAGAAGTTTCAGGTGGTTGCAATCTGCAACCTCATCACTAGATGCTGCCAAATCCTACACACTAGACCTTTAATTCTCACGTATAAGTAAAGCATATAAATGTTTTTAAATCTAAATAATTAAATTTTGGATAATAATGTTTGAAAATGTGAATGATTATGATAAATATCTCTTGGAGTCATTATAAATCTTAAAGGTCTTATTGATAACATTTTCATGTTGACAAATGTTAAAAAAAATAATAATAATACATCCACAGAGCCTTTAGAAAGGTGCCGAATAAAAGTATGGCTTTTCCTGAAAAAAAAAAAAACATGATTGAGAATCATTTTAAAAGTTTTGACGGGTCCAAAATGAATGTTTTGTTTATCTCTGTGTATGATCTCTGACGTTTGGTTCCCACTTCTAACAAGGCTCGTGAGCCAACAGTAAAACAACGTTAGTATCACGTGGTATCTCTGGGTCGTCAGTTAGTGTGGAAAAAACGGATAAATGGCTGAGATTGACAGTAAGTGCCTGGCAACAACTTGTTGTGAAGTAAATGCATGACCAGAAATAGGAGGGAGAGTGTGACATCTAGTGGCTGAATGTTATCAATAGCACCTTTAAGATCACATCTCCATTTCTCACCAGAAAGCAAGACAGAGTCAGCGTGAGAGAAACAAAGGGAATATATACCCAAAGTTTTCATTATTGTATGATATAATCTTGCAGAATATTCACTTTCATATAAATTATTTTAGGGAAACAGCCCAACCAGTCCAGCAGTGGCTTCAAATAGAAAGATATATGATGCACAAAACTCTCTCACTGATTCTATGCTTTTAAACATCCAGTAGAGGTCTCCCTAAAATAAGGTCCAGGAGTATCTTTTCATCACAATTTGTCAAGATCAAGTCTTCACATCTCAAGTTAACCTATTTTTAGTGTACAAAACAAAAAGAAAAATCAAAAAATCTCTACTTTGAATGAAATATTGTTTATTTATTTCATACCTTTCTAGATACTTTTCTAGACTTTTCTTCAATTTACAAAATTTTCAATAACTGGCGTAAGATTAGAAGAATTAATTAAGATAACACAAACGTAAAGTTGCTCTCGAACAAAAGGCCAGCCTTGGTAGTGTTACAAGTATACTGTTTGATATTGTCAAAATGGCAAATTGATTAAAACTTTTACATGGCAGTTTAAAAAGTTTTTTAAAAGTTTTCTAAAGCTACATTGCAGAGCGAACGATGTCTTCCAAACTGTCCACCTGAAAGAAAGAGCAAGAGAGACAGTTTGACCTGTGGACAGTGTACAACATGTTTTACCCTACTCTGACTATTATGATTTGTTTTGCTGCATTCCTCTTCTCACTCGTACGTTTTCTAAAATTTGGTAGAAAATTACTATCTAGAATCTCATCTTTGCTTCTCTGGATCTCTGTTCCAATGACTGATGCTTCAGACACCCTGTACTACTGATCATCTATAAAGACTGCTTTGACATTTAGCGCTCTGCAAAGTCACCTAAAAATGAAATCACTTATATTCTCTGTAACATCAAGACCTTTCTCAATAATTGTCCCATATCCTGCCTGTAACTACTTGTTTGTAAAGGAGCTTGTATGCTCTGCAAACCTCAATATAAAAAAAAAAAATCATAAATAAAGCAAATTAAATGCATGTGCTTGCATATTTTAAGTCATAGGCAACATGTAGAATATCACATAGGCCAGTTTTACCTGCTTGCCTTCTCCCACATTGAGGTTCTTGAGCTGATAGACAGTTACTTGGCCATCGCTTTCCCCGACCAAGAAACAGTCTGTCCCTGTGGCAAACAGCATGGACGTCACCTTCAAACCAGCTGCAGCGTGGTGCACAATGGTTGGGTCCAGGCTAAAAGGAGATGTTTGTATTTAATGGATTATTTCTGGCCCATGTCTCAAATCAGATAAAAGCATCAAATGAAAGTTAACTAGACAAAGCTCCAGAAAAACTCTCTGTTCAGCGTGACTCACATGCTTGAGTTCAGGTCCCAGATTTCCACCTGCTCTCCATTAATGGCTGCAAATACTGCGGACCAGTTTGGGGACCACGTGACGGCATGCACGGCCCTCTGGGTGGAAGTGAAGCTCAACACGGGGGTGAAGCGGTCCTGCTTCCACAGCTGGATGGTCCAGTCAGAGGAGCAGCTCAGGAACACATCAGGACTAAACGGAGACCATTTAATGTCGTTCACGTTGCGCTGAGAGAGAGAGAGAGCAAGATGGCAGCTCCAGTATTCGGGATAGTGGGAGGAAATTGAGACAAGTCGTCCATCTGTATATTATTTACACATTTCAAATATCTCTGACTCAAAGGTTTTATCCAGATGGACTTACAAAGTGTTTTTGATAAGTGGCCAGATAACACTCATTGGTGGAGACGGAGCACTTGTGGATGGGGCCCTCCCGTGTGCCAGCCAGATAGATACTGGAATCCTGCAGGATAAATGCAATCCAGGAGTCAGAGAAACACACAACCAGAAAAAACAAATATAAAATTGACTGTCTGGAAGATGGAAGTCAGTTGAAAAGTTTTATTTTTTTCCACAAAAATAAGCTTTTAGCCTGAGGACTAGGCTCAGTTAAAACCAGCCAAGGATCTATTTGATTTCTGTGACCAACTTACTGTAGGATGGAAGTCAACACAACAACCAGCAGTCACTGGTGCTGACAGAAAACTGGTCACCCTCCATATCCCTGTAGCTTTCTTCTCACAATTCTTTAGCTCCATCAGGTCTGAGAAAACACATTTTTTAGAGAAGATACAGATATTATGACAACTATTATTGTGTTAGAGCACCGATATACAGGACAAACTTGTAAATAATTATCACAGCAAACCTGCCTTTAATGTTCCAAAGTGGTAAAAATACAACATTATCTTCCAATTTGCTGGACGGGTTATTATATAAAGTCAGGTCTAGTGATAGAATTGAGCTTTGTTGTTTTCCTGCCTTTTACACTCAAAGCTCATCTGAGCACGTTTTGCCAATGATTATGTCAATAGGTAACAATATCACAGTTTACTTCTTTACTCTTAAAGGTATTTGATCATCATATGTGTTAAACTGTTGAAACCATATAGCTGCAGACAACAGTACCTATGCACTCAAGACCTTTGCTGCAGAAGAACCACTTGCTAATCCTGCCATCTTCTGACACAGAGACGAGAGCTTCTCCATTAACCTCTGATAATGTCAACTGTTGTTTGGCCCAGTTGACCTGCCACACTGGAAGCAGGTGATTTATGGAACACTCACTACAAAACAGAAATATTGGGAAAGCTAACAGAAAAAAGGTTTGGTCCAGTAGTATTTTTTTTGTGTGTGTGTGATGTGAGAGTGTATTTCCACGCTCCACCGACCACACAAACACATACACAGAGTCTTCACCTGCTGTCGATACATGTGACGTTGTCCCGACTCTGGACATTGTAGACGGCTACGGTGCCATCGTACATCCCCACAGCCAGCTGACCGGGGTTGTTGGCTGAGAAATCCAAGCATGTCACACGACTGTGACAGTGGAAGACACGCTCCGGCCACTGCACAGGGGGGAACCCATTTAGAATCAGTCACTCACACAAGAACTAAACTGGTAAATGGAAATGCATATATATATCGCTTCGCCTTTATCCAAAGCGCTTTACAATTTGCCTCAAATTCACCCATACACACACACACACCGATAGCAGTGAGCTCCCATGCAAGACCCCGCGATCAGTGGACAACCATAGACTGTATATAAGAAGTGGACGTAGTCACCCTGACGTCACCCATTGGTTTGTGGACTGCCGTTTTGAAGCTTCGAGTTCGGCATTTTGGCCATCGCCATCTTGGTTTTTTGGAACCAGAAGTGACAGCTTCATTTTTAGGCGACCAAAATGTTACAATTAACTTTTTATGAACAGAAAACACACTTTGAAAGGGTTAAAGTTGTAAGATGAAAACACAGACAACTCCCAGACCGGATAACGCCGTGGTAGCGACCTGTCAATCACAAGGTAGCCACGCCCTAAAGCATCCCCTGCTTTATGGTCTATTTGACTCTAAATGGGACCATAATTTACTAAATGAACATCATGCTGTATTGAAGAAGACTTGAAACTAGCAATTGAGACCATAAACTCATGTTTACAATGTTTACTGAGAAAAAATAAATAAATCAAGTGAGAAGTAGGCTCATTTTTTCATAGACTTCTATAAAATCAGACTTCTTTCTGTCGCCCCCTGCTGGCTATTAGAAAGAATGCAAGTTTAATGCATTTCCACATTGGCTTCACTTTTCAGACCCAGAGTCCACTGCCCACTGTGGACAACCCGCTCTACGTCCTGAGCCACAGCTGCGGCTTAAATTCAAAATTTATTTCGAAAATACATGATAGACGAAAGCATGTCAGATATTTCCCATTACCACTCTGGTTACGCTAGCGAGCTGAGATAAGGCACTGGAAGATGTTGGCTGAAATGAAATATATGGGCAAAAAAAAAAAGAGATAAATATACCGTAGGGTTTTTGAGGGTCCAGCAGCAGATCAAACCTGGTTTATGGTTACAGGAGTTACAGTCATCGTAGCTCACTGCCAGGAGATCCTTACAGGGAGTACAAACACAGTTTTAAGTGAGGCGTGAGATATTTGGTGTGTACAAGAAGCAATAATTCAATATAGGGCCTCAACTAACAATAATATAATTGTCGATTAATCTGTCAATTATTGTCTTGATTAATCGTTTAGTTGTTTGGTCTATAAAATGACGGTAAATTTTGAAAAATGTTGATCAGTGTTTTCCAAAGCCCAAGATGACGTCTTCAAATGTCTTGTTTTTTCCACAACTCAAAGATAATCAGTTTTCAATCATAGAGGAGTAAAGAAACCAGGAAATATTCACATTTAAGAAGCTGGAATCAGAGAACTTCTCAAACCGATTAATCAATTATCAAAATAGTTGGCGATTAATTTAATAGTTCACAACTAATGGATTAATTGTTGCAGCTCTAATTCAGTTCATTTTAAACAAAGACTAGTAATAATAGAACCATAAAAAAGTAAGTAAAGTAAGTAAGTGTTTGCCCATTATAATTCAAAGTGCTACCCCTAGGCAACTCCTGCAATTCTGCTAAACTGCATTCATTAACATTATTAAAATGTGTATTAAATGTTGAAGAGTAAGGCAGTTAAATGGGAATACCATTTCAGCTTTGACACTGAAAAATAAACACAAAATGACAATGATGCTGGTGTGAAGAATTTGTTCTGCTCTTAAACAGCAGCAGCTGGTTTGGGTGGTTTGTTTTTTAGCCTGTGTTTCCTACCTGGTTCTCCTTGTTCCAGGCCATGCTGGTAATATTGCATCCTCTGGTGAGCTCGCAGCTGAAAGCCCAGAGACGCTCCAGAGTTGGAGTTGAAGAGCTCTCCTCGCTCTGTTCCTCGGCCCCGGGCTTCACTGTGCTGTCAGGGTCTTACACAATCAACATTACTACACTGTATACAGTACTTATTGAAATACACAGTCAATACACTGATCACATTTTTAGTTGTAGTAAGTAAAAGCAGAAATGGTCCTGAGTGTAACTCCACCAACAATGTGAGAAAGCAGTGATACCTTCCAGTATGGGCAGCTGTCTGTAAGCAGCCAGCTTGGGTTGAAAGATGTCTGCCAGGATGCTCCTCTCCATCACTAACAAGCTGTGTTGAAATGACTCTGACAACATGATCAGTTGTGGGTCGGACTCAGCATTTACACTCTCCCCGCACATTTGTATTTCTAACTGTGAGCTGATGGTGCTGCCTGAGGAAATTAAATATGCGAAAATGACAACCTGAGTCTTAATAAACAGCGAGAATTTGTTAATTCTTAGACCTCTCCAGTCCCAAAGGAGTGAATATCAACAGAGTCAAGTAGTGTTACCGGTAATGCTGTTGCTGACTGTGCCGCTGCTGTTGCTCTGTTGTCCTCTCTTCTCTTGACCTTTGCTGGTGTTCACAGTACTCTCTGGATAGCCAGCAGCCTTCTCACTTTCAGGGGTTTCACTTTGGTCACAGAAAGAGTCATAGATGTTCCAGATAGAAGCACTTGTGCCTGTGAACATGAGATAATTTCAACTGTCTACTTTGAAAAACTGAACACTAATAACCATAACTGCCAAACCCACAAAAATCTGGGTTTTTATCTAGATACTGAAGCAAAACCTTGGACTGTGATGCAACAGTCCGAGGTTGGAAAGCTCAGCCCGTTCTCATTCCCAGGACGTCAAATACCGACGCTTTGTCACAAAGGCACCCTTTAGCACCTGTATGATTAACTACAATGTAAACCCGTCTGCGACAACAGTAAACGCTCCAAGAAAGTGCACCAGGGGTGACTGTGGTGACGTAGTTTAAAGAGCGAAAAGACACACTAACGGGCAGGAGGGGTGGTGGATGGGTCCAACAAACACAAGGCTTTCACCCAACCATGTCGTTTTTCCTTAAACTTAACTAAGTGGATTTATTGCCTGAACCTAAAGTGACGCCAAGGGTAACTATAGTGGTTTCGATGACAAAAATAAAGTGACGCCAAGTGGCGTGACAAAGCGGCCGTATGTGACGGGAGAAGAGAGATGAGAACGTGTTGCCAAAAGCCAACTGCATCAATCTGACAAATCTCAATTGATAACGATTGGTTATCCCAAGTTTATTACCATCAGCTAGAAAACACTGTCAGTTATTCTAACCTTCATCCACCATGAAGGTCTCGTCAGTCTGGGTCTGTTTGTGTTTAGGGGCTCCCTTGAATGTCTGCGTTGATCGTACCACATATTTATCGCTGCCAATTCTGCTCTTGCAAAGCTCAGCATATTGAATGTTGCTCTCTCTGTAAGAACAAGATGAAAATGTCAACAGCTTATTACAACCAAAGAAGACATGCCACTGGTTAGCATGTTTGCACAGAACATAAACTGACATGCATCTTCATACATACTTTACAGTATGTGACATGCAGTTCCCAAGTTAAAGACATACTGTAAAGTATGCATTTCAGATTTTTAAGAAAGCCAACAAGCACTCACAGAATATCTTCTGCATCATCAGCATCCTCTGGCATAAAGGTGCTGGGTATGTCCAGCAGTGAAATGGTATCTGTCTCTGTGAGGCAGACGTCTACTTCCTCATCCAACATCTCTTCTGTCACATACTGTTTCACATTGTGACTTTTCCTCTGCACCACTGGCGGGGAACAAAAGACAAAAAATTATATATAAATACTGAATATACTTGTATAAAATAAAACAAAAGACTATCTGCTTCCAAAATGTTACTTAATCATAACGTGCTGTAGATTTAATTGTATTCTGATGGATAAGAATACTAACTGCTTGAAGCTGGCAGGTATATTTGCATGTCCAGTTTAGAAATACTATCCTCAGTCCCTACAGTCCATGAACCTGTGGTAGACTGGCTGGGTAGTCGGCTGCTTCCCATCAATGAGCTGCAATACAATTTGAGAATATTTTTGTGGCAAGAAATGTGTGGCTATAACAAGCTACACAAAAAACAACTGAAACACAAAGTCATCATATGTAATAAAGGAAAATTTGCAAAAGATAACCATATATGTATATTTATATAACTACAAATCATACTTTCCCCACCACCATCATCCCCTTTGTCAATAATTCTGAACACAAGACTACTGAGTAGTGGATTTGTTCATATTTAACAGAACTGGTGGTAAGGTAAACTGTTGCTTTACTCAATTCAAGTTGACCATCAGATCAGAGGGTGTATGTGAATGCTACCACCTGGTACCTGAATGAGACCACATTGGCGTTTGAAGACGATTTCATGTGGTCTGCTCCTGAGCCGAAAAAGATTTCATCCAGAGTCAATCTGTGGCCTGGTTTGGGCTGCATGTCTCCTGGCTCTTCATGATACAGGGGCAGAGGAGTGACGTCTTTACCGTCATCGTCCAACACCTGCAAAGACGGGAACCACAGTCAGAACCAGCTAAGCATTTACTTTATGATCGTCCTTCATTGAGGACATTTAGGACAGGTATACAGAAATATATTTTCAGTAAAACTGGGCATTCTGTTACAATTGTTGGGAGAGACAGTAAGACTTTGTATTTTGTTGTTAATCTTAAACTCTTAATGGGTACATTTTACATACACAGAAAAAATATTCTGTCTTCCCATATGACGTTAAATGTCTTTTTGATAGAATTTAACTGTAGAATTGTGAACAATTGTTTGGTCCCCTGAACTATTGCAACTTTTATTTATTTTCCTTTAACCCTCTGAGATCCAACTTTACTATCATATGAAACTAGAAAACCTAAGGAATACATTGGTACCAAGCATGTCTTGCTACCTCATTGGGAAGGAGGATAAATAACGCTCCAAATTTAGGCTAAATTTTGGTGAGGAAAAACTGCCATGGCCATTTTCAAAGGGGTCCCTTGACTTCTGACCTCAAAAAATGTATATGGAAGAGTGCAGTCTTATTGTTATTTATTTATTTATGCATTTCCTTTTTTTGTTCCTTTAAAGGGACTGTTTGTAACTTTTTAAGCGTATAAATGTACCGGGTCGTGATCCCATGCGCGCTCGCGTGTGGCCGGAGTCACTGCTCCTCTGCCTGCTTGCCTTCACTCACACAGCGCGCGTTCTCGCTGTCTCGCTCCACCTCTAGACGAGCATGCGTCTAGTTAGTTTAGCTCTGAGAATAGCTAGTGAATGTACAGTGGACGTTTGTGCAGAAATAACTGCTGCAGCTCCTCCAGACCAACAGCGGTTTCCCGTGTCTTGTGAAGTGACGGGGCTCCGCAGCGAGAAATGTTATTGTCTCCGACCGGGTGCCGGTGTCTCCCTGCGGGCGCAGTCGGGAGGCGATAACGTTTCTCTTCCTGCTTCAGCCTCGGCACCGACCCGCTTTTCCTGCTTCAGCCCCGGAGGCTGAGGCAGGAAAAGCCAACACTAGGATCATCATTGATTCATGGAGAGACCTTCGTCTGGTCAGCTAACTTTACTGCCAAGCAGGTGAAATATAGAGTGATATTGTGGTTTTAGCTGACGTGTGTCACCTCACTGGGTTGAGCGATGCTCGTTCATGTCTATTTAGAGCGAGCAAGCGCGAGCAACAGGATGCTGACTTTCGTTGACTTAACGGCCACAGGTGTCGCTGTTAACAAGCATTTCTGAAAGTTACAGATAGTCCCTTTAATTATTTTCTACCCTCTTTTATTTTTGTTATTATTATATATTTTTTTATAATTTAAATTATCTTTCCTATCCAATTGTGCCTTGTATGTTAGAAGTATTGAGTTTAGATTACAATGCCTTAATGTTTGTAAATGAATTATCTTATTTGGACTAGTTCAACAGATATATAGATATACCCGAGATACTCTTCTGGGAGCTTGACTCCGTCTCCTATTGCGGATACTAGGTCTCCTGTTGCAGCTACCGACCAACAGGGAACTTCTTCTGGTTAGTGAGTCTCTCTGTCTTTGACTTTGTCCTGAACCTGCATTATTAAATGCTAGAGAAGATCTACAGTAGGAAAAAACAAAACATATCAACGTTAACAGTTAGCATAGCCACCATTAGCTTAGCTATGATAACTACCAAACATGTTTCTCCTCCTGAGCTAAAACTATGTTAATTAACTTTACTTGTGTGAAACTGTGAACTTACGAATTAGGCACCCAACTATTTCTCCTCATTTTTTTCCAGAGTGCTTCACTTTGTGTGAGTGAAAACGCGTTTTTAATAATATAAGCTAATCAACAGCTAACAGCTAGCTTCGCTCCAGGTTGCCATGGAAACCCGAGTGACGACCCTCGCGCCCTGTCAGTTATCAAATTCAAATTCAAATTCAAATAAGCTTTATTGGCACGAATGTTCAGGTTACAATATTGCCAAAGTGAAATTAGATAATAATTAAAAAAAAGAAGAACAAAATAAGAATAAAAACATATACATATATACATATATACAATTCATTAAGCAAATTACAATATATAGATATTTAAAAAGAACATGCATGTTAATGGAAGAAAACTATAAAGAAGTAATTAATGTTTGTTGTGTCAATAAAACAAACAAGCAAATAAAAAACAATTAATAACAATATATTGCAATATCAAAGGATAAAGGAAAAAAACAACAACAAAAAAAATCATGAAGTAGAGGAGTAAATAAAAGGCAGAGTGTGAGTTACATCTATTATGTGTTGTTGTTGTTGTTGTGGTTATCTCTAGAACTTTTTTTATGTTGAAGTTAGCTTCACACAGGTTGTTGTTTTTTCAGTTTTATACTGCTGCAAAGTTTCTACAAATCTGAAACTGACTTTGGGTTCTTGTAGCTCAAGACAGTTATTAATATAACTATAAGTAGGCTACATTTACTCACCTGCTGTGATTTTAAGTACTTGTACTTTACTTTTTATATTACTAACGTTACTTAATATTTCTACTCCACTTCATATTGTTCTTTTTACTCCACTACATTTATTTCAAAGCTGTGTTACTGGTTACTTTACAGTTGTAGATTATTAATACATAATCCAAATTAACTAATACATTATGATAATTATTAGAATTTAAGCTACCCAGCAGTGTACAAAGTAATTAAAACTAACCCCACATTTACCAGCTGCAACATTATGAACATAAATGCATCACTAATTATAAGATAATATAATAAAAAAATCTGAATAGGCTACTTCAGCAGAGAAAAATCACCATTTTCATTTTTAAGAAATGTTTTAGCACAGCTACCAACATGCACCGCATACTGCATGCATAGTAGGCTACATATGAATATTTATAGGCTTAATAATATAGGCTTACCCTTAATTTGAGATATGAAAATGCCTGTAGCTACATGTAATATCTGAGTGATGGAGGGTCTGCATAGTTTATGGCTGAAGCTGATCGAAGATTATGCATGTAGTCAGTTTCTCCACTAGGTGGCAGTAAATGAATGAGATGCTTCAGCTATATGGACTACTACAGTTTACAAGGCTACTACTACAACAACTACTACTACTACTACTACTACTACTACTACTACTAATAATAATAATAATAATAATAATAATAATAATAATAATAAAAGATGAAACACTGACTGAAACCAAACCAAACCTGTGATCACTGATTACTGATTGGGAACATACATTTGCAAATTGATTATAATGTACAATGTTGTATTATGTGCTTTTATGTATAATGTGGTATTATGTATTTTAATTTTTTTTCTTAAAAGCCTAATCAGGGACAAGGTCTGCAATTTAGCTACGGCTAGAAGTCCTATATACGTTGCATCGGTTGCACTTTAATTAAGTGTAATATTATGACTTTTTTCTCGTAATATTATGACTTCATTCTCGTAATATTACGACTTTTTTTTTCTTGAAATAGTATGACTTTATTTTCATTAAATTACGACTTTTTTCTAATAATATTATGACTTTATTCTCGTAATATTAGACTTTTTTGCTTGAAATAGTATGACTTTATTCTCATTAAATTACGACTTTTTTCTCGTAATATTGTGACTTTATTCTCATAATATTACGACATTTGTCTTGAAATAGTATGACCTTATTCTCATTAAATTACGACTTTTTTCAAGTAATATTATGACTTTATTCTCATAATATTACAACTTTTTTTCTTGAAATAGTATGAATTTATTCTCATTAAATCACAACCTTTTTCTCATAATATTATGACTTTATTCTCGCAATATTACGACTTTTTTTCTAGAAATAGTATGAATTAATTTTCATTAAATTACGACTTTTTTCAAGCCATAATATTACGACTTTTTTTTTCTTGAAATAGTATGACTTTATTCTCATTAAATTACTACTTTTTTCTCGTAATATTATGACTTTATTCTCGTAATATTAGGACTTTTTTCTCATAAAGTTATGAATTTATTCTCATAATATTACGACTTTTTTCTTGAAATATTATGACTTTATTCTCGTAATATTACGACTTTTTTTCTTGAAATAGTATGACTTTATTCTCACTAAATTACAACTTTTTTCTCATAATATTATGACTTTATTCTCGTAATATTACGACATTTTTCTTGAAATAGTATGACTTTATTCTCATTAAAGGGACTGTTTGTAAGAATCAGAAATGCTTTTTAACAGCGACACCTGTGGCCGTTAAGTCAACGAAAGTCAGCGTCGGGCTCGCGCTTGTGCTCGCTCTAAATAGACATGAACGAGCATCGCTCAAAACAGTGAGGCGACACACGTCAGCTAAAACCACAATATCACTCTATATTTCACCTGCTTGGCAGTAATGTTAGCTGACCAGACGAAGGTCTCTCCATGAATCACTGCTGATCCTAGTGTTTGCTTTTCCTGCCTCAGCCTCCCGATCGCGGTCGGAGGGAACAGGGGAGACACCGGAGTTCTCGTCGGAGACGATAAAGTAACTCGCTGCAGAGCCCCGTCACTTCACAAGACACGGGAAACCTCTGTTGGTCTGGAGGAGCTGCAGCAGTTACTTCTGCACAAACGTCCACTGTACATTCACTAGATATTCTCAGAGCTACGAAGTCTTCTGCAGTGTGTAGTGAGCGCTCATGCAAGTGAGAGTGGAGCGAGCTGAGTGAAGGCAAGCAGAGGAGCAGAGACTCCGGCCCTGGAGACCAAAGCTACAGTCTCCCCCGCGTACTACGACCGCGGCCAACACTGTTTTGCAAGACGGGCTTCACTAGATAGAACTTTGCGGTTTTGGTGCTTCCGTGTAGTTTGTGTTGGAGTCTTGTCTGAACAGTGTAGCAACACGTGAGCGCGCATGGGACACCAACCCGGAATGATTTATACGTGTAAGAAGTTACAAACAGTCCCTTTAAATAAAGACTTTTTTCTCGTAATATTATAACTTTATTCTTGTATTATTACGACTTTGTTTTCTTGAAATAGTATGACTTTATTCTCATAATATTACGACTTTTTTCTCGTAATTTTATAACTTTATTCTCGAAATCTCAGACTTTTTTCCCCCTCAATCTAGCCCTAATACCCCGTCGTAGTTTCCCTCCTGTTAGGGTTGGTTCAGGTTTAGGTTTAGGTAAGGAGGGGACACATATCGACGGGAAACAGAACTCGACCAAGATTTGCAGGACTGGCTGTCAACCAAAATCCAACTACTTGCTCCTCTCACAAGAGAAAATATTGTGTTTGGTATTAACATGAAGGACATTAAGAGTGACTTGATATTGAACAATCTGGTACTGCTGGCACATTTTTTCATCCATGCATCCAAATGGAGGAAAATGAAACTCCTATTTTCCGTTTTCAAAAGGGACCTTGTGGACAATCATCTCAGTGCTGAGATGCTGACAACATGCAAAATCTCTTCTCAGAGCTTATGAAGAACTGAACATATATGATGATGACCCCTAGAGCTACTAGAGTGCAGTCTTATTGTTATTATTTATTTATTTATTTATGCATTTCTTTTTTTGTTCCTTGAATTATTTTCTACCCTCTTTTATTTTTGTTATTATATTTTTTTATAATTTAAGTTATCTTTCCTATCCAATTGTGCCTTTTATGTTAGAAGTATTGAGTTTAGATTTCAATGCCTTAATGTTTGTAAATTAATTATTCTTCAATAAAAAAAACAATTTAAAAAAAAAAAAACACCTGCACATCCTGGTGGGACACAGATCACGTGACGTCACGCCTCCCCCCTCTCCTCTTCTTACCCATCATGCCCCTCTGCACCGAGCATCACACAGATAACGGCCGTGTCTCGGTGTGTCGGTGTCGTTGCGCCTTTAAGAGCCGTATATCCTGCTGCCCTCCGCACTAAATCTCCATCGCTGTTCTGTTCTGAGAGGAGATAATAAAATAAACAGAAACAGAAACAATGTCCGCCAGCTCCGCGTTCAACGATGAGAAGGGAGGCGGTTCGTCCAGCGTCGGAGAGCCTGAATACGGTCACGACCCGGCGAGCGGAGGCATCTTCTCCTCCGACTACAAACGGTAACGACGCCGTCTTTATCTGTCATAATGTGGGGGTGGGCTGTAGCTAATGGAGGGGTGGAGGTGTGGAGGTGGTTTTCTGTCTGTTAAAGAGCTTCTTAAATGTTTAAATTCAACCCTTCAAACTGAACTTAGTTTGTTATCAGGCCCGTGATTTTAAAGCTTCTCTCCTCTGGCCGTGAACGTCTCACCGTGATTCGGTTACTCTAGCAACTAGCAGCAGCAGCAGCAGTTAAACGGTGACCTGGTGCTGCTGCTGGTGTTGAGGCTTTATAAATGTACGTTTTTAAAGCGTTTAAAGGTTTGGGGGTGTTTATAATTGAATGTTTTGGTGGTGAGGTGAGATGTGAAAGGCCTGGCTGTCAGAGGCCTCAGCTGCTGCTCCAGCTTTTTCAGCACCACCCTGCTGGACAGCAGCAGCACAGCTCAGTGTGTCAGACACACACATGGACCTGGTTTATAATGACCTGAAACAGGGTTTTAGTATGAGTGAAATAGTACAAGTTAGACCTCATCAGTAAATATGTTTGAGAATGGATGAGTAGCAGAGTTTGTCCTTGTTCTTATTCAGGGTCCCATCCCATTGTGTCCTTTATTCAGCTGTAGTATCTAGACAAACACAATATTAAAGCTGCAGTAGGCAGTATATTTTTGGCATCATTGGGCAAAAATTCCATAATTCAATTCAAACTTTATTGCAGACTCAAGGTCCAGATAAGAAAAAAGAAAAAACAACAACAATACATTACATTACAATACAGGAAGCACTATAAAAAGTCATGATTAAAAGATATAAAAAATATTAATATTAATATATACATACATTAATGCCTTACATATAAAGAACTATACCAGTGCCTCCACAGCTGTGATTGGTACCGTGTAGTGATAAATGTTATGTTAGATGTTGAGATTATGTCTTTCTCAGAGTGTTTAAGCCGGCATATAAATTTGTACATGAGATTTCTTAATACAGTTTGAAAAGTATTTATGCCTGCAGACACAAACATTTCACTTGCACTGGAACATCTTGGTCTTTTTAGTAATATTCTCATTTAATCATTATATGCTACTTGAAGTCTCTGTAAGCTTTTTTATAGTTTGACCACAAATGGGCTGTATACAATGGTGTACAATATGGTCTGAACAGAGACATCTTCACTCTATCTGAACACATACTAAACTTCCATAAGAGAATGTTTGCTTGTGCTAACTTCTTGCAGCATTGCCTATAAATATCATCATCATCTGTCATGTCTTCAGTAATGAAATGTCCAAGATATTTTACCTTATTACAGACACAAAGATTGATATCAGACAATTTGAAGTCTGGAAATTTTAGATATTTGTCCTCCTTCGTTCGACATATCAAGACTACACTCTTACTGGCATTGTATCGGATATCATGTTCCACACCATACACAGAACATACATTGAGGAGTTGCTGAAGACCAGCGCTACTTGGACTAAAGACCACAAGATCATCAGCATCAGGTTTAATGACCTGAAACAGGTTTTTAGTATCAGTCATAGGTGAAATAGTACAAGTTAGACCTTATTCAGTAAATTATGTTTGAGAATGAATGAGTAGCAGAGTTTGTCCTTGTTCTTATTCAGGGTCCCATCTATGTCCTTTATTCAGATATAGTATCTAGACAAACACAATATTAAAGTGGCAGTAGGCAGTACATTTATGGCATCATTGAGCAAAATTTCCATCATAACCTTTTAGCATATTGTAATTCAAGTGTTCTGATGGTACATGTCCACAGGCTCCGTGCTTTCCACGCTCCTCATTCATTGTCTATGTAAGCAGCCGCGCAATGCATTCTGGTAGCGTGGCATCGCGATTTGAGAAACGTAGTGTCACGACGCCCGCTCCTCATTTGCATAAAGTTGAGGTCCAGTCTACTTTATGCAAATCACGGGCGTCCGACGCGACTCGCCACCTCTTGAAACTCCAGAGAATCTTTTAAAATAAACGTTGTCGATCTAAAATAAAGACAGATTCAGCAACTGCATGGCTTATTTCTCACCTCAAATGTTTTCAGAAACACATTTCGGTGAACTATTTTCGTGAAATAAGAGAAGA
>CAKAKR010042821.1:0-22863 GCA_916700685.1 Adelosebastes latens | reverse complement strand
CAGGTAGGTAGAGAGACAGGTAGGTAGAGAGACAGGTAGGTAGAGAGACAGACTGGTAGAGAGACAGGTAGGTAAGGAGACAGGCAGGTAGATAGACAGGTAGGTAGGGAGACAGGTAGGTAGAGAGACAGGTAGGTAGGGAGACAGGTAGGTAGAGAGACAGGTAGGTAGAGAGACAGGTAGGTAGAGAGACAGACTGGTAGAGAGACAGGTAGGTAAGGAGACAGGCAGGTAGATAGACAGGTAGGTAGGGAGACAGGTAGGTAGAGAGACAGGTAGGTATAGAGACAGGTAGGTAGGGAGACGGGTAGGTAGAGAGACAGGTAGGTAGAGAGACAGGTAGGTAGGGAGAAAGGTAGGTAGAGAGACAGGTAGGTAGGAAGACAGGTAGGTAGGGAGACAGACTGGTAGAGAGACAGACTGGTAGAGAGACAGACTGGTAGAGAGACAGACTGGTAGCCCGTTCAATCATTGCTTTATTACAGTCCTGCGACAGCCACAAATACCAGATTTGTTTTTTGTCAGATCATTTGATTTATTGATCACTGTCAGGATGTAATGAGACGTTCAACTAATATAACAAAACATGTTTCTAAAATCTCTACCAACCCTCCCTTTAACCACAAGATCACAGGTAAACAGTGTTTTTCTTTCAGCATGAACTTGACCTGTTGCATACAGTATATCTGACCTGTCTCGTGGTCATGCTGGACCTGGATCCTCTCGTCGGCGAAGGCTCGGAGCCAGCGCTGTTTCTGCTCCGGCTTCTTGGCACACAGGAGGTGGACTTCATCACCAGCCAGCGAGCGCAGCTTCAGGGCGTTCTTCACGCTGATGTTGAAGTCCTTCTCCTTGCCGTCCTCCACGTCCGTCACCTCCATGTGATCCATGTCCAGCCGACCCTTGTAGTACAGCATGTCCCGCCGCAGGAGGTCCTGTGATGAAAAAGGACGGCACATTCAGCCATATTAATTCCTCCATTTTAAAAAAATAGGTTGTGCATGATTATAGGACTAACATCAGATGGAATAAAAAGCTGGATGGACAGAATTTAAGAAATAAGTATTGAGATTGGTAGCAAGATCAGTCCTGAGTCAAATCTAATTTTATTTTATAATTTCATTTAATATCAAGTTTACACACTATAGTGCATATTCCCTTCATAATATTATGCTTAATGAAGTTACCTTAAACTATTACTGATTACTAACTAATACATATACAGTGTACAGTAAGTGGGAGACATGTCTTTAGAGTGCTGCTACTCAAACCACCACTTTGGGCCTTTTACTGTTGACATAGAAATGAATGTCATTTCTAGGCACATTTTGACATCATCAAAAATACAAGCACTTAATAAACGTAGTTTAATATTTGGATCACGTCCTCTCCTGCATTAGAAGTCAGCTACTATCGCACAGTGCAGACGCTCATTATATTTTTATTAAGGATGACACCTTTTGTGGACGTGGACAATCGTGGCCTCTTGACTTAATATGTGACGATTTCTTTCTCCAACGCTCGTCTTAACCCTCAAAGTTACGGTTGATTGGTGTTTGTATATGAAAAATACAGTCCCTCCCACCAGGGAAGCATGGAGAGATGCAAGGAAACCATGCGAGGAGAGAGGAAACGAGGAAATATGTTTCACGTGAAGCAACATCCGTTTCTGATGACAGCAGAAGCTGATCACAGCTGGATCAGCTGTCCGTCGGCTTTAACAGCTGTTTATGTCTGAACTGGACTAATACTAATAAAGACACACAGTTATTTTCAGTGGCAGAGCAGCAGTGTTTTCTCTCTGTAGCCTGTTACCTGTTTAACAAACACCTGCACATGAATAACAGCTGCAGTCTGTATTTCTAATGTGGACTGAGTCCTGCTTAAAGGCTCAGGAACCATCTCTACTGGCACAATAACTTTATATTATTTATTCATTATCAGCGTCTGTATTTATTGATATTCTGATTGTGAGTTAATTATTTAATAACCCAGAATATGACTATGGTGTCTTTTGAACACTGGACATTATTTATTAGGCTGAATGTTTCAGGGAAAATGTAAATGATATATCTCATATGAAAGCCGACGTTCAGGAATTATCAGCCTCACATGTGACTGAACACAACTAAAATATAAAACGTTTAATCTGTGATCTGTCTTCACTCCGGTATCAAACTCCAGTGATGTTGAGAGGTAAAGTTATCAGATCAGTCCGGTCGGCAGCAGCGTCCAATCAGTAACTGATATCCAATAAGGGGGCGTGTCGGTCGGTAAAAGACTTCCGTGAAGGATGCTCTCGTGTATCCTCGCTCATCGCTCCTCAGAGATCCCTCCTCGCTCCTCGATCCTCGCTCCTCCGTGCAGAAAAAAGAGCTTTGGGACGGCCTTCAAGATGGAGCACCAGAACAACTTCTGGTTCAAGCGAGGAGCGAGGAGCGAGGGAACGACAAATAAGAGCTTTGGGATGCACCCATTGTCTCTTTGTCAGAGGTAGTGAGAGTGCTGTCCTGTTGTTGCTCTATCTGTATAGGGCTGTGGGAATCCTCAGAAGTACCACGTGAACCTATCTCACCATTTAGCTTCTTCTCTTCTCTGGAGTCTCTTAGAGTGGGTTAGGTCTGTGTGGCCCGCCTTCGCTGGTTCCTTTTGGTTCCTTTATGTTCTAGTCGGCAGCGCTGTTTTACTTTGAGTCTTTTCAACATATACTGAGTGTAGGGAGCCTTCCTTTTGGGCCTGTTTTCATCTGCTGTTTCCCCTCTCCCTTTGTGGTTATCCTTCAGGATTCACTTTTAGGTTACCCTGGTCCTCTCCCTGTTCCCCTGACAACGTGTCATTAAAGTTAGCTCACCATCCACAGTCTGTTGAGTTCACCCCCCCCTTTAGGATGATTGTTCACTCTTACTGTCATCAGCATAAAATAGTGTAAAATGCCGAGTCACCTTTTTGCAGAACACCATCTGATGATCGAAGAGGAAAAACATCCTCTGTTGACTCTTGGCCTGAGGCTGGGACAGCTTACTCAACTCCCCCGAAAAGATGAGATCAGAGCTCCTGCTGAGGATGTCTTCTCCCTGCATGGACGGAAACACACACACAACACATAGCTGTTGTGTTGCCGCTGTATTGAACAGTATGAAGTGAGAGACACCATTTCAGAACAAACCTCCCAGTCCTCTATGGAGCTCTGCCACTGGGCGATCTTGTCGATGTTCTCGAGGCGCCGCTTCCTCTCGTTGATCAGCCTGGCCACGTTCTTCATGGCGTTTAAGGCCGCCTCCACGTCTTTGTAGTCCCTGAAGATCAGAGAGTGACATGCAGTTGAAGTTTAAAAGATAAATCCGGCGATATTCTGTATTTTTCTCAAAGTCAAGAAAATGGACCCAAAAAGAGACCCAAACCAACAAAAATAGTCCCCAACAAATGCCCAGTTGTCTTCTGTTTGAGTAACGTTCTCTATACACTACAGCGTCCAGCTGTTTTAGCAAATTACTGAGCCGTTCTAACAAATGAAGCTAAATATTTTGATCTGTTTTTAACGTCTTCAGGAGGAAGAGAGAGCCGAAGGCAGGATGGAGACGTCAGAAAGTATTAAGAGACTTTTGTGACTATGAGTTTTGGTGTTTTCATGGAATTTGTTGACAGTAATAAAATATAAGCTACAAGATACTTCATTAATTACATAGTTGGAATTTACCAAAGTACACATAATACACAATAACTACACAGAACAAGGTGTTCATTTCCAAATTGGGAATTCTTATCTTCCAAAAACGTTCCTAGAGCAACAACCCTACCAGCCAGAGACACATAGTCAATGATTACTACCTGTTTACAGACAATAGGAATTGTGTGGGCGTATGCAATGTTTTTATGTTTTGAATATTCAGGGACTTTGTTTTATCAAAGTATTGTTTATTATAATATGTAAAACCTTAACTCAAGGTCCACTTACTGGTATTTTCCACAGCTTTGAAGTACATCTCGCCATCTTCCAGTTTTTTTTTTCCTTTTCAATGTTTTTATTAACTGAGGAAGATAAACAGTTGAAAGCTCTGGAAAGAGCTACTCAGTGGATGTGACTTAAGATCTGGTTGTTAAACTACTGTTTCTAAGGTAAAGAAATTATACATATCGACTGCATCCGTCCATGTTGACCAACGAGAGCGGGAAAGAATAATTGGTTTTAACATCAGCGGCACATACAGTACGTGTATCAGTGGATCTACTGAAACCCGTCCCCTGGGGGGGAACACATGAAGAGTTTGCAGTCACCTGTGCTGTGGGTTGGTGTATTTGAGCAGCTCGGCCAGCTGCAGCGGGTACTTGCAGATCTTCTGAACCGGAGTGAGCAGGAAGCCGTCCAGGGAAATGTCGATCATCTTCTGGAGGAGTCGGCAGGCCTCGAAGAAGAACACGTACTTGTTGACCTTCATGACCTTCGACAGCTGGACGCAGGCGTTGGGGTGGTTGTTGCAATACTCTGAATAGATCTGGAAATCTGTTTGCTATACAGAAAAGACGACAGGAGAGAGGATTAAAAGGTATGCACTGACATTACTGCACCAACATTGTTCACAAACTATACCAGAATTAGTTTGATGGTTTTGGAAAACAAAGTGAAAGATGCATAATTAAGAGGCCATGTGAAGTGGAATAACTCAGAAGAAAGACTTCTACAGTAACATCTCTGAAGGCATCATTTTGAAACACTACTGCTGACATTCATTTGCTTTCTGCAACTTCTCTGAATTCAAGCGGTTCTGATTGACTGTCGTGACTCAGCTTACGTGCTCCAGGAAGCAGCAGCCGATCTCGCTGAGGTGCGGCTGCTCTTTGTTGAATTTCTTCTCGAGGCCTTTCAGGAACGTCCTCTGGAATCGGTAAATGTCTTCAATGTTACCAAATATGGTCCGAAGCTGCTCTTCGGTGAACATGTCGGTCCGCTTGCGGCACTGTTTGATGTAACCCTGAGGGGAACCAGAACAAGGATCACAACATGCTGCACAATAAGCAGCAACATATGAATATTCATAATCACATCCCACACAATACATATAAAATAACACATCTAATGTTGCGGGAGGGCATTAGCTGTTTACTCCACTGCTAGTATGTCCATACGAAGAGTTGTTTTCTGTATCAATAAATGGTAAATTGATAGTTAATCAAATTTTGGTTAATAGTTATTTTACTATTAAAAAAATGACATGATAATTAATAATCTTTACAGATTATTAGTAATGCTATAATACATGCTATTTTAACAGTTTATTGGTGCACACAAATATAGCATATATACATATATACTGTATAACATATATACTATATTAAGTATATGTTGGCTCAGATACGGTAACACTTAAACCGTCTGTAAGCATTATTTGGATGTCTATTATAAAGTTGTAACTGATGATTATAATACCTTGTTAAATGGTTAATAAATACAATGTAGAGCATCTATAAACATTATTTACATAGATAGTTAAAACTTTATCAGTGGTTAATAATTGATTTCTGGTCCATCTATCTATGTAATGTTTATAAATGTTTTACAAACAATTTCTTAAAGGTCCCATATCGTGCTCATTTTCAGGTTCATACTTGTATTTTGTGTTTCTACTAGAACATGTTTACACGCTGTAATGTTAAAAAAACAACTTTATTTTCCTCATACTGTCGGCCTGAATATCCCTGTATTTACCCTCTGTCTGAAACGCTCCGTTTTAGTGCATTTCAACGGAATTGCAACGGAATAGCGTTGCTAGGCAACAGTTTGGGTCCATGTTTACTTCCTGTCAGCTGATGTTATTTACATACACTGCAACAGGAAATAAACTGGGACACATTTAGAATGTTTACGTTTAAAACCGTGTAATAGTCTATATATTGTATATTTGTGACGTCACAAATGGACAGAAATCCTTACGGCTTGTTTCAAACGCACAAAAAAACTGTATGAATAAATAGTTTACTGATGTAATCAGAATGTTATTGTTAACGTCCCTTATCAGCTATGATACACCATATAAACTAATTATTTCATATTACACAAACTACTGATAAAATAACAGAAATTATAACATTACTAATAATTAGTAAACATTATTAATTATCATGTCATTTTTTGTTAACAGTAAAAAAACTATTAAATAAGTTTAATTATCTATTAAATTACCATTTATTAATGATGGTTATGATAAAGTGTTACATCAAGTAGTTTTCCAAGTAAATATGCTGTTTAACAGGAGGGAATCTGTACATTTTTATGTGAGCCAGTCTCACCACACCCATGCTATCATATAGTCTGGTTCATGGTTCTAGTATAGATGGTGTTGGGTGAGCTTTATGTGGACTCTTGAGTTGAATTGTTTTATACCTGACACAGAAAACAACATCTATGTAAGTAATAATGCACAATGAGGTGTCCCAACAATAATATTCAGGCAAGCCTATTATCGTTGACATTGCATCAGAATGCATCATCAGAGCTTATTATGACAACGAGGAGGTTGCATTCAAAACCTCATACACTTTAAAGGTCCCATATCGTGCTCATTTTCAGGATCATACTTGTATTTTGTGTTTCTACTAGAACATGTTTACATGCTGTAATGTTCAAAAATACTTTATTTTCCTCATACTGTCTGACTGAATATGCCTGTATTTACCCTCTGTCTTATACGCTCTGTTTTAGCGCATTTCGACGGAATTGCGACGATATTGCAACAGAATTGCGTTGCTAGGCAACAGCTTGGGTCCATGTGTACTTCCTGTCAGCTGATGATATTCACATACACTGCAACCAGGAATAAACTGGGACACATTTAGAATGTTTACGTTTAAAATTGTGTAAAGGGTCTAAATATTGTATATTTGTGACATCACAAATTGACAGAAATCCTGACAGCTTGTTTCAAATGCAGAGTTTCTGAATACGTGTGTATTTCCTTGTGGATTGAGCGTTTCTATACTTTCACAGTATTTATATAGGACTTAAGCCTGCTTTATAATAAAAAAACGTGAAAATCTCGTTTTTTTATAATATGGGACCTTTAATTTGCTGATAGTCAGAACCCAGGCTAAGCAAGATAAGCCCGACTAGTATTGTCCTGCAGCAGATAGTCGACAGAGTCGCACAACAAAAACTCTCTAAGACCACCTTCATAGGGTCTAGCAGAGTACAGCTGACTTTAATACCAATGTGGCTCTCTATTCCTTTAGGTTCTGGTGTGTCAGGAATTGGAATAAGTTGCATATTAAAATAATAAGTAACTAAAAGTTTAGCTTATGGGAAACTTAGCCGTTGTATACATTTATATTACTTACAATACCAAGTGTATCTGGTCACCTCCTGCATCTTTGTATTATTTACACGAAGAACCACAGGGGGAATAAGTCCTGGATTGTATTGTGTTATTTTATTGTATTATGTCCTCCATCTGCTCCTAACATCAGATAGACTACTAAAACTAAACTGTATGGTTAGTTTCACCAGTGAGCTAACTGTTAATGTAGCACATAGTGTCAGTATTTATGACGGTGGTTTACACTGTTGACTAGAACTAAGTTTGAGACCTGACAGACATCAGAAAAGAGAAGTTCCCCACGGTCATGATAGAGGGTTGGCTTTATTGGAGCTAGTGTGTATAAACAAGACATTTACATCATGTATTCACATGATCTGATCCAGACCTCACAGATGTCTTTCAGGTGCTTGATGTAGTCTCTCTCTGTGCTCATGATCTCATTGATGACGTTGGTCCTCATCTGTTCCTTGCAGGGTAAACCGGGTCCCAGCAACAGGCCCAGACCTGCCTGGTTCTCCTCTCCAGCTTGAGCCTCCTCCAGGTGGGCCAGGTACTCCTCCATGGGCTCATCCTGGTTCACACGTAACTGAGGAGGACACAAGGAACTATTAAACCCCCCCAGGAAGAATTTAGATTTTACCCAATAAATGCCTCTGTATCCCATCTACTTTCAGTTCTTACAGCTGTGCAATGAGAGGAACAAGCACGCAGACATTTTGATACGCCTAAATTTGAGTTTTTAGTAAGTTTTATTCTTACTTGTAGACCCATGAGCAATAACATAGCATGCTTATTATGAGCCTTGTCTTAATGACGATCCGCTAATAAAAAGAGCCTGGACAGTTGTCCAACACCTTCTAATCCCAACTCGTCACATACCGCCGCTTTGTCACGCCCCTTGGCATTGGCGCCACGCCCCTTGGCGTTGGCGTCATGCCCCTTGGCGTTGGCGTCACTCCCCTTGGCGTCACGCCCTTTGGCATCACGCTACGATTACGTAACAAAACCACTATAGTTAGGTTTAGGAAAGATCAACATGGTTGGGCTTAAAACTCCTACGCTTGCACAGTGAAAAAGAGCGTTGTGAACACGGGACATGAACAGCGGTCTCCTGGATGAAAGTCTTGTGTTTGTTGGACTGATCCACCCCCCCTTCTGTCCCCTCTGTCTTTCGCTCTTTAAACTACGTCACCTCACTCCCCACGCACTTTAGTGTTTACTATGAGTGTTTACTGTTGCCGCGGATGGGTTTACATCGTAGTTAATGGAATGCCCGGTGTGTTTCATACCGGCACAAAAGGGCGCTGCGTGCGGTACCGAATGCCGGCTGCCGTGACAAAGCCTCTGTATTTATCGGTATATTTGTCTCACCCGTACGAAGCTGGCAGGGAACCAGCCCTCGCTGTCCATGATGCGACCCCACCACCACTCCTTGTTCGTGGCGTCCACTACTTCGATAACATCGCCGGCCTTGAAGCCCAGCTCCTGGTCGTCCATGGTGACATGGTCCCACAGGGCCTCGGCATACACCACGCTGCCATCGCTGATCAGCTGCAGAGGAAGCACCATGGAAGGGTTACGGTTGCAACAGGGACACTTTTAGTCATACAGTGAATATCAAGGGGTCAACAACCAAAGGATGGCTGTTTACTGATGTAACATTACTCAAGTTCAGTGTCACACATTCTTCACAGGTGGAAGGGTTGTTCATTGTGCTGTTCTGACATCTGACCTTTAGGAGTTGGCTGAATGACGCCATTACATTGGAATGACTTTCAATCAGGGACAATAAGCTGAATAATGCTAAAGTCAGAAGGCCAGAATACTGATGTTTACCATGTTCACCAGCTTAGCTTATTGAGTTTGGATGCTAACATTCACTGATTAGCACTAAACCCTAAGTACAGCTGAGGCTGATGGGAATGCTTTCTAGGTATTTGGTCATAAATACTCTGGGTAGTGGACAAACTATTAAAAGTCAGAGGATCACCAACGTTACTACACTTCCAACCTCAGGACAATCCATTCAATAGTTATTGACACATGTCACCACTCTTTTGGTCATTTGATTTTTGAGTATTGATTTTAAGGACACTGTTGTCATTTTTCAAATCTGCAGCAATGTTAGCAAGTCATAGGTCGCTGTCTTACACCCGACGCAAAGCAGCGCACAGCGCAGACTGATGCAGTTGTGTTTTTCACGCCCAGCGCCCACGTTGCAGGAGCACTGATGTGTGTAACCAGCAGATTGTGAACCTGCCTGTCGACTCATCTTACTATCTGAATAATCACTCACTCACTCATCTTCAACCTCTTATCCGGGGTCGGGTTGCGGGGGCAACAGCTCCAGCAGGGGACCCCAAACTTCCCTTTCCCGGGCCACATTAACCAGCTCTGACTGGGGGATCCCGAGGCGTTCCCAGGCCAGTGTCTCAGACCTAGTCCTGGGTCTTCCCCGTGGCCTCCTCCCAGCTGGTCGTGCCTGGAACACCTCCCTAGGGAGGCGCCCAGGGGGCATCCTTACTAGATGCCCGAACCACCTCAGCTGGCTCCTTTCAACGCAAAGGAGTAGCTCTACTCTGAGTCCCTCACGGATGACTGAGCTTCTCACCCTATCTCTAAGGGAGACGCCAGCCACCCTCCTGAGAAAACCCATTTCGGCCACCTGTACCCGCGATCTAGTTCTTTGGGTCATGACCCAGCCCTCATGACCATAGGTGAGAGTAGGAACGAAGACTGACCCGGTAGATCGAGAGCTTTGCCTTCCGGCTCAGCTCTCTTTTCGTCACAACGGTGCGGTAAAGCGAATGCAATACCGCCCTGGCTGCTCCGATTCTCCGGCCAATCTCCCGTTCCATAGTCCCCTCACTCGCGAACAAGACCCCGAGGTACTTGAACTCCTTCACTTGGGGCACTGAACAATGAGCCCTTTAAATAGCAGGAAAATACTGGACCCCACTTTAGACCAGGTTACTATTGGTCAATGGAGCAATCCCTTTCTGCTGCCTCAAGATAACAATACACCAACAAAGCACCTGACCACACCTCATCTTAAGACCAACACACCATGGGCGCACAGATGGGTGCAAGTACATCTGCTACTTACACAACGTGGGCGCTGGGCGGGAAAATTACAACTGTGTTGGTCTGAAACTAGCTAAACTAAGCTAACTATGACAGTTGCGCTGCGCTGTACGCCGCTTTGCGCCTGGTGTAAGATAGATAGGGCCCTTAGAGTTACTAATATCAGTTAGCCCATTTTAACTGCCAAAATAATGCACTTACAACACTAGTTCATAGTGTGTTCAGTGAAGAGTTTTGATGTCATGAGGTCAAAGGCAGGCCCATAATTCAGCAGCTTTGATATACAGTAAGGCTAATAGTGTAGAATGATAAATCAATGAGAAGCTGAGGTGAAAGCAGACTTAGACGGAAGATACAGAAGAGGAAGTGTGAGAGACAGAGGAAGAGGAGGCAAACACAGAGTGAGAGCATAAGGAGATGGAGCCCGGTGTTATTGATGAAGACACTGCAGTGGTCATATTTCACACCACCTCATACACACTGCCAGGTTCACTGCGTCACCATGGCCCCAGACTCTACAGAGGCCGTCCATTATGCAGCCCAGCGTCCCCTTCCTCTCAGCAGGCCCGTCGTCTCTTTCAGGGACAGAACACAAAGTCTTTCTCACTATACCTCACCAGCGGTGTTAAAGACACGCTCTTTTTTATTTTTCTGTCTGCGATCTTGCCTCTTAGCTCCACTGATCCATCATGGCGATGAGGAAAAACAGACGATACGGCTGTTGCTAGGCAACACACCCACACCATCTTGCCTCTCCAGAATCCGCTCTGACTATATGACGGCACTCAAGTCCTCTTATTAAATGTTGTGATAGTGAACGGCTGCATATGGCTTGTTGTAAACAGGTCAAGCATCATGACAGTGCTCATGGAGCATGACTAAGGGGTCACTATGGTAACACACACACATGCACACACACACAAAAGCAGCTGTGCCCCCCCGATCACAGCTGAGTAGGACATAAGCAGGTCTGGTCTGGCCCTGAGACCTCATGGGTCAGGTATAAGCAATCTCTGGGCACACCTACATAACAACCTGATTTATACCTGTGAAAATAAAATACTCTTTATTTAATATGCTCTATGCCACACCAATACAAATGTTCATGTACTTAGCTGACCGTAGGATAATTTCACCATGTCCGGACAACTGAAACTGCTCACAGCTCACATGACTTGTACTACATATGATGAGGGGTCCCAAGTGGATGTAGAGTGCTGCTCTATAGGAAGGAGTCCTAAAACCCAGAATTGTGTTACCATTTTAGCACTTCCTGTACCCTCGTCTGGAAGTCAATGGGTTTTTTGAATGGATTTCTAGGTGGATGTCTGAAATAAGGTCTGTGGTCACCACAAGCTGAAGAGATTTTAATGTTTTGTTCTACGTCAAATACTCGTGAATTATGAGGCCATGAAAAGACGGCTGCTAACAAGTGGCTAAATGAGACTGGTCCTCCTCTACAGCCTCGTTGTGTTTACTCGTGTTCATGTGACCGTGGTGGAGTTCCTTTTAGAGCCTAACGTTAGCTTTTCACTTCTGCCGATTGCATTCACACTTCAAAAAGCCTAAAAGTGGTGTTCATTAGTGGAGATTATCTTGATGAACAAAACATGTTAATATCATAAACGTTTGTTTTGCCACAGAGATTATTTTACCCTAACCCGATGGAACAATCCCATTGGCTGTTAGTGGAGGAGACCCTCCCCACCCCCCCGCTTCATTCTAAGGCATCTAACCAAAGAGGTTGGGGAAAAAAAAAAAAGAGACTGGGAACACTTGGTTCATTTCATATCTTGTAAATTCAACTGATGCTCTCGAAAAGCTTTATAATACAGTAAATAAGTGACAATGTACGAGGAGTCCCAATGTGAAACCATAATGCAGTAGGGGTGAGAGAGCGCCACACTACGCAGCACAGTGCTGTTTCCCCCTGCAGCCGATTACCAAAGGAGAAGAAGGTGAAGCTGCAGTAAGTAGTGAGTTGTTAACACTCGGAGAGTCCAGAAACACAGTGGTGAGATAGCATTAGCTTATCTGCTGAATGCTAACTATTTCCTACAGACACAGAGTAACATGAATGGTCCATATTTCAGGCCAATCTTAATTCAATATTCACTTTCCTCTACCAGTTTTAGCAAAAGGTCCCCAACATGTTTAGAATCATTTTAAAATAATCATTTAAGTTTTTGCACCGAGGCTACCGAGTACATCTCTTTATTCCTCATGTAACACGCTGCGTCTTCTGCACAACTTGTCAACACAGGCGGGGAATGACAGCACTCGCTCTGTCTAACAGAGAGGCTGACCTGGAGCACCGACACTTTTAAGAGAGGTGGACAGTTGATCTTGTTGTTGAGGATTTTAATGTGACTTCCTGTTTCACTTGCAAGCAGAAAAACTGCTGTTGTCCATTAATGCAATCTCTACTACTACTACTATTACTACTGAATACTGATGATGTGGAGCATTGGGAGAGATAGAAGAGATGGGGAGACGAGTCACTCAGTTTCACGGTGTATATTAGGGATGCACCGATACCCGATACCAGTATCGGGTATCGGGTCAGATACTGTGCTCATGTACTCGTACTCGCAAAACGCCTCCGATACAACGGCACCGATACCACTTTACGGCAGAGTGACGTTCGCCTCTCATCACCATCTTTTGGGTCCTATCGCTCAAGCTCCACCTCCCCAACGGTGCGGGCGAGACGGGCCTGTGGTGCGCCCGACCCCGCTGGGCCGGGATCCCACCTCAGCCGGCCCGCGCCGGCCCTCACTTTCATTGCGCCACGGGGTTTTGCTTGCACTCTCTGACTCGCGCGTGCATTAGACTCCTTGGTCCGTGTTTCAAGACGGGTCGGGTGGGTTGCCGAGATCGCCGCAGATCCCTGGCGCCTTTTACGTGGGCCGAGCCCCGCCCTGGGGGTGACACTTTGTCCACGGCCCCGGGAAGCACCTTCGCCCCGAGCCTTCCCCTTTCCAGGCCGACCTAGAGCCAGTTGCGGCGCCCCGCCTCGTATGCGGGACTCCCCAGCCTGCCGTGTGTCACTCACACCCTCCAGCTGGCTGTTAAAGAGGGTCTTTTGGCACAGAGAAGTACTCATATCGGTACTCGGTATCGGCGAGTACCCAAATGTAAGTACTTGTACTTGGTCTGAAAAAAAGTGGCATCGGTGCATCCCTAGTGTATATGGGTTAAATGTATGTTTTATCTACCAAATGTTAAAGCAGCCCCCTCTAGGTGAGAACACCTGACTAATGTAAGACCCTGATTTATACTGTCAGAACTGCTACAATGCCTACAGTGTAATCTTGGCAAACTCATTTAGAACAACAAATACCTGAGCTGTGGATAAAGGACAAAGGGGGCAGTCAATCAAGATCAAGAGTTCTCAGTGACTAGTGTATATAGTGTATAGCATAACAGCAAGTATAACAAGTAAACTCCTTTTTCAAGCCACCATGACATTAAGGATTAACCCACATTGTAGATACTGTAAAAGATAATAGCTAGTACACAAACAAAGAAATGCTAGTTAGTAATAGAAGCAGAGGGGACTATGATGTCTCCCATGGTAAATTCAGTCATGTTCATACTTATTAACAGGTTGATATTTTAAATATATTATATAATAATATACAGCACTAAATTGATGATAAAATTGGCAGGTCTGTTCAGTTCTGTTGAAGCTGCCAAGTTGTACGTTCAGAACCCAACCGGCCGGTTATCTAAGAGCTGAGGAGCGGTAACAGGGTTGTGTTACATCACCTGTTATACTACTGTTACTTTCAAAGGGTTGGATCGTCCAAACCACGAGATGATTTTCTCAAACTACTTTATACCAAATCAATACTCCGTATGTAAGTGTTTTCTTTTCGTTATCCACACTAACACTGTTTCTGGAAGAGATGCTGCTGTTTTACTTTAAAGGGCAAGGTCTGCAATATTCTATATTTCTGTCAGAGTCAACAAATCCCATGTGTAGATCCTACCCAACAATGAATACATCTATAAACAGGCGTTGTGTGTGTATCCGAAGCCTGATATATCTTCTTCCTCTGTGCCATAGAGCTCCATTGTTAACTATTACAAACAAACACCTTAAAGGTCCCATATCATGCTCATTTTCAGGTTTATACTTGTATTTTGTGTTTCTACTAGAACATGTCTACATGCTGCAATGTTAAAAAAAACTTAATTTTCCTCATACTGTCGGCCTGAATATGCCTGTATTAACCCTCTGTCTGAAACGCTCCGTTTTAGTGCATTTCGACGGAATTGCGACGAAATTGCAACAGAATTGCGTTGCTAGGCAACAGCTTGGGTCCATGTTTACTTCCTGTCAGCTGATGTCATTCACATACACTGCAACCAGGAATAAACTGAGACACATTTAGAATGTTTACGTTTAAATATGTGTAAAGGGTCTAAATATTGTATATTTGTGACATCACAAATGGACAGAAATCCCGACAGCTTGTTTCAAATGCAGAGTTTCTGAATACGGGCTGTGTGTATTTCCCTGTGGATTGAGTGTTTTGATACTTTCACAGTATTTATATAGGACTTAAGCCTGCTTTATAATAAAAAAAACATAAAAATCTCACTTTTTTATAATTATGGGACCTTTAATGTTGTCCGATATGCTCATTCTGACACCAAATGTGTATTAATCTGACACTGAAAATAGTCCCCAACAAATGCACTATTTCTTGTTGTTTGAGTGACGTTTATGAAAGACTACAGCAGGATAGGGTAGGATAGGTTTTTAAAAAGGTATGTCTCCGGTAGGAACCAAAGGGAGATGAGAGCCACAGACAGGTTAGAGAAGTCAGACGACACTGAGAGGCAGACTAACTCATTGTTGGTTTGGGTCTTTCTATGGAATTTGTTGACAACTTAGTAAAACATACTGTATAACAGAAGCCTTATCCTTCAAGCACCACAATCTGAATTCCATCAACTTCATTGTTTTAGAGAGACAGATATCTCAGAACCTGGACAAATCAAAGCATCTGCATTAATAGTTATTACTACCCCCCCACCCCCCCCTTTACAGGGTCCTATGCTCAGATACATATTCATCTTGCTTACATGTTTCTGACTGATACAAAGGTACACAATTCATCCATTCTCACATCACATGATCTTCCCTCTCCTCCTGGTTGTACCTGAGTTCTGCTTCTGCCACGTTGGACACCCATCAATCCTCAATCCCAGCAGCCAGTCCTCCACTGATCCCGGGTCCCCTCTCTGTGTCTCAGTTTATGGTCTGTTTATCTTCCTCCATCTGGAATGGATGTGCTCGTGTGTGTGTGTGTGTGTGTGTGTGTGTGTGTGTGTGTGTGTGTGTGTGTGTGCGTGTGTGTGTGTACGTGAGTGCGTGTGCGTGTGCGTGTGCGCGTGCGTGTGCGTTCTACTGGAAGGCCAGCAGGAACATGAGCACCACGTTGATGACGATGAGCAGCATCATGATGAGGAACACCACCACCTTCTGGGTCTCCGGGGGGAGGTTGCAGCGCAGCATGGTCGTGAAGAATCCCAACTTCTGCCTGCTCCACCTCCCCGAGCCGCTGCCGCGAGCCATCAGTCCCCTGGCTTCCTCCTCTTCCTCCTCCTCAGCACCGCTGCCCCTCCCCCGTCGTCTCTCCCTCAACGCCGAGCCTCCACACCACACGGCGTCACCTCCTCGTCCTCCTCCTCCCCCTGCTCGACTGTCTCCGTCGCTGTCCTCTAGCGCTGCCCTCCTCCTCCGCTCAGCACCGGCGGTCGCCTCCTCCGCTTCTCCTGCCACTTTGACGATTGCCCAGCGTCGCCCCGGCCTGCCAGTGGAGGCTTGGTGCCTATCTGTGTCAGCGTGTGTGTGAATCTGCGTGCTGTGAAGCTACTTTGTGTGTTAGCCTACGTGCTGAGCACCCCAGCCCCCATCCCTCAACCCCCCACCTTCCTCCTCTACTCCCTTTCTCCAGGCGCCTCCCCTCTCTTTCTATCTTCCACCAGTTTAGTCTTTTTCCTTTTGCTTCTTCTTCTCTGTTTCTCGGTCAGGATGTCAGGATAAAACACGAAGGACGGGATGCTGCATCTTTCCGGTTCGTGCTCATGCCTCCTCTTCTTTTCTATCCCTCCGTCCTTTTGCTCTCCAGCCCCGTTCTTCTCTCTCTCTCCAGCCTACATATGCTCAGTCGTTTCAAACCAACCGGCCATTTGTTCTTCCTCCGGTTTGTTTTTTTTCCTCTTCTATCCCTCCGTCTCAGCCCACGTTTTCTCTCTCCGTTAAGAGGCTCCTTGCTAAAATGGTGCTCGGTGCCGTGCCTGGAGCTGTGCTGCCTCAGCCAACCATCTAACTACAAGGATCGCCCTCTTTTTCTTTTTTTCAGTTCCTTCCCCTTCCTTTTTTTGTGCGCCCACCCCTTGCATAGCTGGCAGCCAATCAGGATGCAGAGTGTGTCACCGTATCCTGGATACAAGAGTAGCTGAGGCAGGGCCATAGCAACCCCTGGGTGGGGGGGTGGGATGTTGGGATGAGAGAGGGACAGAGGGAGGGGTACGGTGGAGGCCATGCAGAATAATGGACGGATCTCAAGGGAAATACTGTGTGTGTGTGTGTGTGTGTGTGTGTGTGTGTGTGTGTGTGTGTGTGTGTGTTTGTGTTTGTGTGCACACATGCACAGGCAGCGGTTTAAGGTTGAGTGCTATTTGCTGCATACTGTACAGTGACTGTGTGTTGATCCAGCAAATAACGGATTGATAGGAAGTTTGATGGATAACAGACATCAGTGACCCACAGGATGGCAGCAGAGCGCTGGTCGGTCTGATACTCAGGCAGAAGAAGAAGAAAACTGGCTGATGTGCCGCCGGACGCCTGGATGTCCTTTATGATTGGCTGTCGATCTGTCAACTATCAATCAACCCAACAGAGTGGAGACTAAATGCAGCTGAGAGAGGGAAACGGAGCAGAGGACGGGAACTAAGTTACTGATTTCATACCTGTGTTGGGACCCGTACTACTCAAAATGGCAGAGGGCCAGCGAACTACATTTCCCAGGGTCCTTGAGTCCTTAACTTCACCAATGGACTCACAGTAACCATGGCTACTGTAAGTCCCATGACCCATTCCCACCTACATATAAAGATATGACAAAACTAGGGAGCTTTCTTTTGTTCTCTCTTTTTCTTCTCCACCTCCGCTACCTTCTGCAGCTCTTCCTCCGCTGTCTTCTGCAGCTCTTCCTCCGCTGTCTTCTGCAGCTCTTCCTCCGCTGCCTTCTGCAGCTCTTCCTCTGCTGCCTTCTGCAGCTCTTCCTGCAGCTCTTCCTCCGCTGCCTTCTGCAGCTCCTCTTCCTCTCCACTTTAGCAGCAGAGCAGCTGCAAGAGGAGCTCACGTAGTCCTCAGCTACGGCCCGTTCAGCAGCTTTAGCCTACGAGAACTTCTTCTAACGAAGAGGACGCAAGACCCCTGACTTTTTAAGATTCCTGCTCAGCTCAGTTTGCACCGCTTACCCCAGAATAAACAAGTTTAGCGCCATGGACTACAACGAAGTCCGCCAGCTAACTTTACAAACGACAGGAACAAAGCAAGTTAGCGCCAAGCTGCTAACTCTGCAGGAACAATCTGCACATTTGGATTCGAACAAAACAAGGACACCAACTCTCCCAGCCTGGCTCCTCCACCCTTCAACCGATGGAATCACCGGTTAACAAAGGAATCCCTTTTTCTTCCGTGGACTGGGTTAAGTAACTGGACCTACCTGAGCACAGCATGAGCACAGCAATTGCACATGGCTGAGCAAGACTGTGTAACTTTAACTTCTGTCAATGTACATGTATTGGATTGATTTAATGTAGGGATGCACCATCAGTATCGGGTATCGGGTCCGATACTGTGCTCATGTACTAGTACTCGCAAAACGGCGCCGATACAACGGCACCAATACCACTTTACGGCAGCGTGACGTTAACCTCTCGTCAGCATCTTTCGGGTCCTCATGCTCCACTTCCCCGACGGTGCGGGCGAGACGGGCCGGTGGTGCGCCAGACCCCGCTGGGCCGGGATCCCACCTCAGCCAGCGCGCGCCGGCCCTCACTTTCATTGCGCCAAGGGGTTTTGCTTGCGACCTCTGATTCGCGCGCGCGTTAGACTCCTTGGTCCGTGTTTCAAGATGGGTCGGGTGGGGAGCCTTTTACGTGGGCCAAGCCCCGCCCTGGGGGCACGACGCGGTTGGGGCGCACTGAGGACAGTCCGCCCCGGTCAACAGTCGCACTGGGAGCAGGGGGCCCCGTCCCTCCCCGGCGGGGAGAGAGGGCGCAGCGAGCACTTTGTCCACGGTGCGGCGAGGTCTGGGTGGGGAGCGCTGTAAAGCTGGGGCCGCGAGCCACCTTCACCCCGAGCCTTTCCAAGCCGACCCATGTGGGCGCCGCGACCGGCTCTAGGTCGGCTTGGAAAGGCTCGGGGCGAAGGTGCTTCCCGACCCGGAAGATGCTGACGAGAGGTTAACGTCGCACTGCCATAAAGTGGTATCAGAGCCGTTTTGCGAGTACGAGTACATGAGCACAGTATCGGACCCGATACCCGATACTGGTATCGGTATCAGTGCATCCCTATCCTTTACCAACATGTATTCAGAGGCATTCCAGACCTGCCTCACTAAAACCTTCACAAGGCCCCATCCCAACCTTAAAACAGAACTATACAGTCAGAAACACAACTATCATCTGGACAACAACAACAAAACAAAGCACCTACAGCGAACAGACGTCTGTGAAACAGTGCAATGAAAATATCAGGCCGACCGTCATGAGTCATTGCAGTAAGATAAATCATAACATAAGGAAAGGAGCATGTTCGATAAATCACGTCTCTCATTTTTTTGTCTTCGGTTCAGCGCAAGAATCTCAACCTGCCCCCCCCCCCAGTGGAAATAACATCCTTGCTCCCACAATATGAACATATGCAGGGGTGTAAGTGTCACACTGTGCACTGCCATAAGAGTGTTGTATCAACTCAGTAAATCACATCTTGCTGAGCTTGTGCATCAGCAGAATCCAGAGCAGGTATCCATGACAACCAAATAACCCAGCAACCTCAGAGCTTGTTTTCTGCCACCCCTCTTAGTCAAAAGGCAATGGGAGCCATTTCTATTCCTTACAGAGGAGCAGGTTTATATGAGATATTTACAACAGTGGTCAAGCAGTCATTTGGACATGCCTACAGTTGGGAGGTTTATAAGACTTTGACAAATGAACCGATTTCTTTCAGTCCCTGTAATTTGTCACAACAACTCTGACAACCAGTTGGAGGATCACCATTTAGTTTCTATATCGTCTCCATGTTGCCTACCTCATTGATGGCTAGCTGCTCTCCTCCGCCTCCTCCCGGGTGTCCAAAACGATGTCCGGCACTGCGAAACTCTTCATACAGCAGGTCTTCTTCGCTGCCCAGCTCGTCGCTGAAACCCGCCTTCTCTAACGTCCCATCAGGAACAACCACCGCTGAGACAGGGAAGGGAATGGGGGAGGACAGAGGAGGGACAAAGACATCAGATATTGTGGTTAACTGACTTATAACTGTGTCGTGGTTTTGATCCGGCCTAAAACTGTTGATGTTCTTCACCAGAGCAAATCGATACATAAAGAAGCGGGTCGGGGTTCAATGCCATACATACATACATATATACATACACATATACAATAGAAGAACAGAACACTAACTTTACTGTTAAACAGGACAAAACTTAAACTGATTGGTGAGAGTGCAGCTGAGCTCTGTAGACCCCCCAGTGACTGCATGTTACTGTGTCACCAAATAACCTCTGAGACATCGTCCCATCATCTGACAACCCCTCTGCAGCTGGACAGAGCTTTCAAATCAGATTCCTAACTATTCCTAAATAGTTTCAACAGTAGACAAATAAAATGTTATCTTTCAATTGAACCGATATCATCAATCACAGAAAACTCCTTGGTGCGTAACTAGACCTGCAACCTGGAGCTGCCAAGGAGAGACCAGACTGGGATGGCAGCCATTGTTTTGGATGTCTTTTGATAATTTGGGAAACTATTTGCATTTTGGCCATATTCCAATAAATCAGCCGCATCACTCACTCATCTTCAACCTCTTATCCGGGGTCTGGTCTCGGGGGCAACAGCTCCAGCAGGGGACCCCAAACTTCCCTTTCCCGGACCACATTAACCAGCTCTGACTGGGGGATCCCGAGGCGTTCCCAGGCCAGTGTGGAGATATAATCTCTCCACCTAGTCCTGGGTCTTCCCCGTGGCCTCCTCCCAGCTGGTCGTGCCTGGAACACCTCCCTAGGGAGGCGCCCAGGAGGGCATCCTTACCAGATGCTCGAACCACCTCAGCTGGCTCCTTTCAACACGAGGGAGTAGCGGCTCTAATATGAGTCCTTCATGGATGACTGAGCTTCTCACCCTATCTCTAAGGGAGACGGCAGCCACCCTCATGAGAAAACCCATTTCGGCCACTTGTACCCGCGATCTAGTTCTTTGGGTCATGACCCAGCCCTCATGACCAGAGGTGAGAGTAGGAACGAAGATTGACTGGTAGATCGAGAGCTTGGCCTTCCGGCTCAGCTCTCTTTTCGTCACAACTTTGCGGTTTTAAAGCGAATGCAATACCGCCCCCCCGCTGCTCCGATTCTCCGGCCAATCTCACGTTCCATTGTCCCCTCACTCGCGAACAAGACCCCGAGGTACTTGAACTCCTTCACTTGGGGTAATCAGACCCATCCCACCCCAAATAACAATAGGTAGGATGGACCCTCACTGAGTTGGTAATGAATGATGACAAATGACCAACAAATGTACATTTTAAGTTCCTTACAGCTGAAACTGTTTTTCCTATTTAAATTATATTGTTACAGTTAAAGTCATAGCTCTGAGCTTACATATGGTCATATAGGTGAAGACCTTTTTTACATTTAACGTAACATTATCCTAAAGAAAGTCCCCCTATCAGCAGCCTCTCTCCATACTAACATGAGCTTTTCACAAAGGAGGCTTTGTGTTTCTTCCCATCATGAAACATCCTCTGAAGTGTTTGTGGCTACCTGGCTGAAGAGCTAAAAATACACTTTGCTGTCACACCTCATCATAGGCGTCACCCTCGGCTGCCTTGCCAACAGCTGTTGCCATGGAGGACGTATCTGTGGCGACAAATCACCGTGGAGACAGAGAGAGACGGATATAATGGAAGAGAACGTAGGGCTAGTAGAGAATGCACAATAAGATGCAGCCGGAGGGACAGCGTATTAAAAGTATATATTTTTACTGAAGGTATTGACCTATTTTTACGGCAGCATCTTACACAACAATTAACACTATGTCTTGTAACAGTGCCATCATGGGAAGCTGCAGGGCCTCATGGGGGCAGTGTAGGACACCCTGACCAGTGGTGTGTGATGGTAGAGAGGGATGGAGGAGCTCCAGGTATCGACTGGCCTTTATTCATGTGCAGAGAGCTGCTGCAGTCTGGCTTACAGCAGTATGAATCCTCCAACAAGGCACCGCTCTCACTGCCAGCTGGGGGGCTCCAATACAGCAGCGACAGAATAGAATAACCCTCTACACTGAAATATGGTGATGCTGACACCAGCAATACAACATTACATGAAGATGCAAGATTGTCCTACAGTTACAATTAGGTCAAATCAGTGTGATGATGATGTCATGATGACAAAAGTTGCTCACCATCATGGCTGGATTAAACTGGTCTTTGGGCCCTACTGACCACCAACAGTATACCCCCATCAGTGTACATGCATTGTGTACTGTATACTGTTATACCTCCAATATCCCATCCAGTAGAATGCACTCAGCAGACATACAAGGCAGCTTCGTCATATGCCCAGAGACTCAGTATGCACTCATTACAGTAGTAGTAATATACCACTAGTACAGTGTATTACAGTAGTAATATACTACTAGTACAGTGTATTACAGTAGTAATATACTACTAGTACAGTGTATTACAGTAGTAGTAATATACTACTAGTACAGTACATTATAGTAGTAGTAATATACTACTAGTACAGTACATTATAGTAGTAATATACTACTAGTACAGTACATTACAGTAATAGTAATATACTACTAGTACAGTACATTATAGTAGTAATATACTACTAGTACAGTACATTATAGTAGTATTATACTACTAGTAGAGTACATTATAGTAGTAATATACTACTAATACAGTACATTACAGTAGTAATATACTACTAGTACAGTACATTATAGTAGTATTATACTACTAGTAGAGTACATTACAGTAGTAATATACTACTAGTACAGTACATTATAGTAGTATTATACTACTAGTACAGTACATTATAGTAGTAATATACTACTAATACAGTACATTACAGTAGTAATATACTACTAGTACAGTACATTATAGTAGTAATATACTACTAGTACAGTACATTATAGTAGTAATATACTACTAGTA